>JBBPFJ010000458.1:0-101000 GCA_037975025.1 Excoecaria agallocha
AACTATTCCAACGAGTTCGGTAGCTCTTGCTCGTGACCGGAGAGCCTCATCATTTGTGAGCACCATAAAAGATTTCATCAACTCCAAGACCCTTTTAGCATATGGGATGAAAGCTTGCTCTGCAGCTGATGCAACTGACCCAATGGAAGACTGCAAAAACGTTAATATAAAATAAAATTATAACTCAAAAGAAAGGATAAAATTTTTAAAAAAAGTTATCATTGAAGTAGCTCAATTATTTAAATCATTGGAAACATAATGCATTTCTTGTACCCTGCATGTTTCCTGCAAATTATGCAGGCTACTTTGAAGGGCTGCAAGCAGCTTCCCCATCAAAGCATCAACAAAAGGAAGAATTTCTTCACCCATGTCTTCACAGAATGCTGCTAAGGCATAATATGATTTCTCTTATCCACAATTAGAGAAAAATGATCCATCAGATGAAATGAAATGTGCTCATACAAGATAATTATAAAACTGAAGAGAGAACTAAGTTTGGAAATCTAGACCTCACAAATTTTATATATATATATATATATATAATAAGTTTTACTGACAGTAATTCTAACTTTTTTTTCTGTTCATAATGCACAATCTATTCTCAATGCCATCAGTTCTTGAATATATATAATACCTTGGCTATTTCCTGCAAGAAGCTTATCTTCAGCAATGGTATTCTAAATGCCAAACTTCTAGTTCCACACTTCTTGTAGGGTTCCCATTGCCCTGCTAAAATTTATGCAAAAAGGTTAAAGAAAAAGTAAAATAAAAAATACTGGTCGTGCTCTAAATTTTCACAACAAATTATAGAAGAAAGCAAAAATAATCATACTTTTTTTTTTTTAAATTTCGCTTATCTTCTCCAACCAAAATAAATAACTAATGCAAATTCTAAATACATTGACAAAGAAACAAAAGAAAGTAAAATAGCATCTAAATACATCAAAACAAATAACAAAAATACAATGCACTACAGTAGTTAACATCCCAACCAAACTGACGTACCAATTACATCACATTGAGTACACATCATCTAAAATAAAAATCATTGAGAATTTCTATATAAACTAAAATGTCATTTGGATTCAGATATTATATGATAATATCAATAAAAACATTGTATAATTGCTCAAAACTGGTGTATGTACTAAAAATGGAATTGGATAATTGGCTCAAAATTGAACAAAGCCATGTATTTATACATTTGTTTTAACATAAATTGTTGGTAAAATGGATTAAAAATATGCTGGGAACAAGACTATACCTGCGTGGTTCCATGAGGCAAACAACAAAATACAGCATCTACATCAGAAAAGTTTTCATCATTTGGAGAACCAAAATTGGTAGATCCTGCAAAAATAAGAAATTAAAGTATCAGTAATGACAACAAAAATACAATGATATATATTAAGACACCTCTCCAATTAACTTTCTTATTGGAAGCGAACTGACTTCTTAATCTATTAGCAATAACATGAATTTCAGATAGAAGGAAACCCTTCACAACCCAGTTGCATGTTATATCCCTAATTCTTAAACCATCAACCATACAAAAGAAATTGAAGTCATGTAGCTAATTAGATTTAAACATGGTTAATTAGCTTTTTTGTGACATGACCTATTAAGATATATTTCTATTAATAAATTTTGCTATCTTTTAGCCCACATCAATGATAAAGCAAGTAAAGAAAATAACCTTTTACAGGACAACGGCAACACTCGCTTTTAACATTAGGTGTTTCGCATGCTTTGCAAACCCACGAAGTTTATCTCTTTGTATTCCACTTCAAGCTGCCTGTCCCCACCTCATCAAATTAGATAATACTTGTTTAACACGAATGCCACTATACACTTACATATTTCTTGCCACCTGATAGTGCCTTTCTTTTCTTTCATATTCCATGCTTTCAACATTAAGAATTAAAAAATTAATTCAGATATATTCAAAAACAATGATTTAAAAAAATTAATCAATTACTTTCACCACAACAATTACGATTGAGAAAGGTGAATTTGTACTTAACAATTTATCATTTCTAAAATTCAAATACAAGTGTTCAATTTGAAATTTACATGTCTTAATTGAATTATAAAAAGCTTATATGTATCAAGGCAAAATAAATACATAACAAATTGGCCACATACCCAACCTTTATGCTCTAATTGCTCTTATTATCACCCTATTATTTTAAAAAGCATATAAATTATCCAGTAAAGTTAAGAAAAGCATCACACCTGTACCATTTCCCGACCCATGAAAACTATATTCTAATAAATGAAAGGAAAGAGAGTGAACCATACCTTCCTAGCCTGCACAATTAATAAAAAAGGATGCTATTAACACAATAGGAAACCAAGTCTCAGTTTGTTCAATAGTTAGCTAAAAAAAATACGGGAACATACTTTAGCCAAACAAGAAATCAACCAATCCCGAACAAAAAAAGCCAATTATAAAGATTGAGGCGTTAGGGTTAAGAGCTGTTGGCAGAGAACTCACCAGAGAATGAAAGACGTAACTAAAAAGTGAAAAGCGAAAATAGAACATGAAGAGAAAGCAGCTTTCTAGCCATGGCTGAAACCAATTGATGATTCCTTTGGTTGAGAAATAGCACAAAAAATTAAAAATGCAAGAACCAGTATATCAAACAGAAAAATGAGATGATTAAGAGAGAAACTATACCTTAAAATAGATGAGATGAGCAATACAGAGCAAGAAAATTAGGAATCGTGCAATTAAGAAGAAAAAGAGAGATACGATGGTTGGAAGAATGGTGAGACACTGAGGGAAGAGCTACCTTAGATGATTTTGAGGGAGAGAGCGAGGTAGATGGGAGAGAGCGAGGCAGACGGCAAGGGCAAGGCAGAGACAAAATGAAGACAGAGAAATAAGAGGCCTTTTATACCTAGGGCAAATAGCAAATTACCAACGAAAATTTAATTCGGTTGCAATTTTAGAAACGAAAATATAATTCCGTTGCTATTTTTGAACCCAAATTTTTTCTCTTTTTTGACCAAAAAATACCAACGGAATTCAAATTCCGTTGCTAAAATTGCAACCGAATTGTTTTCTTTTGCAATTTTAGCAACGGAAATTAAATTCCATTGCTATTTTTGGACCCAAATTTTTTCACCTCTTTGGGACCAAAATAGCAACGGAATATTAATTCGGTTGCTAAATAGCAATGGAATTTAATTCGGTTGCTAAATAGCAACGGAATATATTTTCTGTTGCTATTTTTGGACCCTAATTTTTTACCTCTTTGTGACCACAATAGCAACGGAATATTAATTTGGTTGCTAAATAGCAACGAAATTTGATTTCGGTTGCTAAATAGCAACAAAATTTGATTTCGGTTGCTAAATAGCAACGGAATTTAAGTTCGGTTGCTAAATAGCAACGGAATACTTTTCCGTTGCTATTTTTGGACCTTAATTTTTTCACCTCTTTGGGACCAAAATACCAATGGAATATTAATTTAGTTGCTAAATAGCAACGAAATTTAATTTCTGTTGCTAAAATAGCAACAGAATCAAGTTTCCGTTGATAAATTTTGTCCCAAAATTTTTTCGCCATCTAATGCCGCCATATTTAGCAACGGTCATAGATTTCTGTTGCTATTTGTCGTAGCTATATTTTGGCGCTAAAATTTCCCTCTTTTTTTAGTAACGGAATACCACCATTTTTATTCCGTTGCTAAAAATAAAAAATTCAACCAAATTTAGCAACGAAATTTAATTTTTGTTGCTAATTAGCAACCTAATTAATATTCCATTGCTAAATTAGCAACGGAATCAATTTCGTTGATATTACCAGATTTTCTTGTAGTGATTCTCTTCTGTCCCTCCCATGACCAAATCCAATAGCTCAGAGGGTGAAATAGTAATGGCAACAGTAGATTCACTCAAAGCTTCCATTAACTTCTACTTTTACAAGGGAGATTTTCGCAACAAATCCTAAATGGAAATCTATGCCTGCATCTTCTTTAACTGCTTAATTATGTGATCATCTTCGATTTCCTTATTTGGAGGCACTATAGCAGGAGCCGGCTGCTTTTCAAATTTTAAGGCTACCCTACTAGTGACAGCCTTTACTTTTTTCTCTTCCTTCATTTTTTACTCATTCTCACTAGCCAAACTCTAGATATTAACAGGCACCAAAGTCCCTTCATCCTTACTATCAGTGGGGGTATCCCAATAATCAATCATATAAACTAGCTGATTTTCTTCAATTGGCTTTGTTACTTTAGAGGTGGAGCGAGCAACGACCATATACTTATTCCTATACAGGTCTCTTATGACATACCGTTTAGATAGACTAAACCCAATCATAAACACTGGAGGTAGCACAATATTATAACCTCATTTCTTCTTCTTATCGCTCTTCTTAGATCTAAAATCTATTTGCTATCTATTAGATCTTGAATTTTGTTCCTCAGAGTGCTGTAATAGTCAATTAGGTACCCAATATGTTGATGGTAGGCATAGTACTAATCCTTTCTATGATGGGGTAACCTTTGACTCTTTGTAGGCTTTGATGGTAGTGGTTAAGGTTTCCTTTCCTTACTCAACTGGTCTAACATCCAAGATAGTGACTTACCTAGGTTGGAATAATGCCTCTAACTAGCCTCAATAGTGGAAACTTTTGCATTCTTTCCAATTCTGTTCGACCCATTACTATTTCCAATTGCCTTGTTATTACCAAAATTCCTCTTTGCACCCTTATTGTTTGCCCTTCTGGCTAAGTACTTTCCCTCAGCTTCTATGGCTATATCTTTCGAAGAGTCCCAGTCCTTTAGACCTTTCATCTTTAAGCCATCCCTCAAGTACATACTTATATTGGTCATTTGTGTCAGGCTTTTTCTTCTTTTCCATTACCCTATTCCTCCATCTAATGAGGTACTTGTTAAAGAATTTATCGTGTTTCTATTGAAGTAACTCAATATCTTTCAAGGTAACCTCTATCCTGGTGCTGCAGTCATACTACTTAAGGATCCCTTCAGTTAGCAAATCCTAGTCTTCTTTAGTGTGCTTATCCAAATCATGATACCAATCAATTATTAGCCCTATCAAACTCAAACAAAAATATTCCACCTTTTGCATTTTGGTCAAGATGGTCTCTTTTATGATTTGTGTATATTTTTTAACATGCGCTAATGATCTGAAGTACCATTGAACCTTGGTAAGTCAGGCATTTTAAACCTCTAAGGCAATAGCTCATCTCTATCCAAATCATATTCTTCAGGGTTCATCCCTCTACCAATACATAACTACCTAGACATAGCCTCAACCCTCTTTTCTATCTTTTTGAAGGTTGTATCCTCAACACTAGGACTTTACTCCTCATATTCATTATAATAGGAACATAATCTTCATCTTCCTCTTTGATATAGTCATTTTTAGGATCATGTTTCCTCTCCTTCCTTGGTGGATCTTAAAGAATAGTAACATCTACTACAGCAATGTCCCCAACATGCACCTACTCCACTATCTCATGAGTGGGTGTTATAGGTCAAGTTCTAGCATTTGGTGTCGTGGAGGCCACCAATCCGCCAACTATAACTAGCATTCTCTCCTTAAACTCTTAGAGATGTCGATCCAGCCTCCTATCTAACTCATCCCTTGTCATTAAAGGCCCAACAATAGGCACAACCAATCATTCCTTTAAAGATGGCAACCTCCTAATCTCATTAGTAACTCTTTTAGTTTTATTCAATTGTTCATCTGCCATATTCGAGCTCGTTTCCTAATTACTTGCACTCAACTTTGAACTAACTTGTAAACCTAACTCTGAACTTGAGCTTGACCTTGTCAACTCAAATGTTGGTCTCCGAATAAGGCAATTATCTGACCTTTTGGACCACCTAGATAGATCTATTATGGTTGTAAGGATCCAATGTTAGGAGTGAAGCATGATGAATGATGCATGAGCATGTTATATACATGATGCATAGATGCAGTGAATACTTTTGTTAGACATCAATCACAATCACATGTAAGCATAATAATGACATTTTGACCATATTACTCCCACATAGGAGGTCATGCAATCTTTTTCCAAGGTGGGCTTAGGCCATTGGTCAATAGGATACCTAATTGGCATGCATGGTGCATGGCAAAAAAATTGGTAGCATAACCTCTCTTAATAAAAAGTATAGGTGTATGGGTGAGATGCATGTCGAACCCTCTAAATACTAGGTTTGTTTTTAAAAACCCACTTTTAGGGCTCAAGATCAGATCAAGGTTCATTTCACTGGTGAAATCCAATTGCTTTGCAATAGGTGATGATTCAACTCAACACACGATGCCTTTGGGCCTTTAAAAGTTATGAGATAATGCATTAGAGTATCTCCTTCACACATATCTCCTCATATTCTCCACCTATAAACTTTTTGAGTCATCTTTGAAGAAGAGACATTTTTTTATCAAAATTGCTATAGTTTTGGACCACTAAATCTTTTTGCTTTGATCTTCTCTTTAACTTTTCTAGTTTTTCTACTAATTTAATGATCTCTTCCTTAAAAATAATATGCAAATTCTTTCCATTGTAGATCTTTTTTCTCCCCTATAAACCAATAACCAGATTCAATGCATATGTATGCATTAAATATGTTTTAGATATTATTCAATTTTTGTGCACCTATAAATATTGTTTGCTTATTCGCTTTATGGACACCGCATTCATACATCCTGCCATGATTCCACTTGCCATCATATTGATATCAACCTTTTTCCCTAGTAAATACTATTATCATTTATCAAAAATCCCATAACACAAGCCTTCATCTTAAGGAAATATTCATGTTTTCATGACCTTTAAAGCAAAATTTTCAAACTACTCAACCTTTTTTCTTAGCAAGATGAGTTTAGAATTAAAGAACATCCAAATTGATAATTACCATAGTTATATTATTACTTTCCTCCACATTGGCTTATAATCTCACAAAATTAAATTTTTTATTGGCAATCTTAAGTCATTAGCTAATTTATCAATTATGGTGCCTTATAAAAAGGACTTCTATGAATACCAATAAAACTCTTTCAAATTACCAACAAAACTAGGCAAAAACTTACCATTTTCACTGAGATGCTTTCAACTACCAAGAGTAAAGTACATATTACTAAAAAAAACTAGTTTTTTAAGCATAAGTTTACAATAAATTCGAAGAAATTATTTACCATCATGATATTGAAAAGGATGAAGATCGAAACCAAAAATAAAAGGTTATACAACAATAGGAAATTACTGTTATCTCCATATCAATAGGTAAAAATTGACTCTAAAGAAAAAGGACACACAAACCTGACTAGCTCCTGTTCAACAACATATACACCCTAGCCATGAGCCAAGTTATCCCAAATATCACCTTGACAAAACCAAAGTATAAGGGAACAAGTAGAGGAATTAGTTTCAGCATGTGCAGTATTAGTGTAAGAGGATAAGACTTTTTAGTTTAAAAAAGTTGAATAGGTATCTTCCTCAATTCTATCAAGCTCCTTAATAGCAACCTACAAAAGAATAATAAATAATTAAAAGTTCAACAAGAATCATAAATGAATATAAAATATGCATTGAGGTTAAATTACTTTATTGACTTTTTGAGCACATTCAAAATCAAATAAGCTAAGCGAATTCCCTCTACATTCTAAAAATCCAGTTAATAACATTTAAGAAATTAAAATTTGGAACTATTTGTTATTAAAATAACCATGGCATGGTTCATCATAAACAAAACACATGTTAGAGAAGGAAAATCATAAAGCAAATTGAATACCAATCTAGTTAATAAATAAAAGGGCATTACTTGCAACAAATCAACTTATCTTAATTGTATTTATAAACCAAAGTGTAACACCCTTATACCAATACCCTATTAACTATATCTAATTAGTCATATTGATCATTCTTTTCATCACTAACATACCTGTATATTATTATTCATATGGGTGTTACTATAACTATTCATATGTTATATCTCATATTTAGTATCATGCATACCATGTTATAAATGTGTTACTTTAGGTTCTATTTGTATGCATATATTTGTTCAGTCATATTGTGAGTTGTTTACAATTCAATATATATATATTAAATACATCTTCATATGCCTAATAGCATTAATAAAAAATATCCCTACATCAACTTTTATCAGTCTTGTGTTGGCCTTTCCTGATGCAAAGAACATCCCTATGCAAAAGTCTTATCTACAGAACCTACATGGATAAAACACCCATGCTAAGCTATAAAGCTTAATGGGGAACATAAGACATGTGGATGACCTCTTACAAAGGTCGTCAAAAATGCAATCAAATACAAGCATAACTTTAAGCATATAACTAATCATTTAAACAATATTCATAGAGATCTTCAGGGACTATATTATCTTTTATTTATAATTTTAACCAATATTAGGTCCTTCTTGATATTCTATTGCTTATTGGTTTCATACTTATTACAATATTCATTTAACCTCGAAAATCTTATACATCAAGTTTACTTTCTTAATTCGTTTATGTTATTCTTGACTAATCATCTAGACGTATAATTCTTTCTTGCTTATGAAACATTATCAATTGTCAAACACTCTTTAACTATTCCATTTATTTATCACTTATTTACTTTTACACATATTCATATACTTTAACTGTTTTTAAGACATGGCAATATCAATCCAATTTCCTAAAAGCCATCTTATAATCATAATAATTTAAGTTAATAAACTACATCTATAAATATATAATAAATTCAATTAATTTCCATTTCTTATACATATATATAGCATATTTCATAGATAAGACATATTTCCATCCACTTGAATACTTATTATTATTATTATTAAGCTATTATATCATTACCTTGAGTACTATACAAACTCTCTAAAGCATTGCAATACTACCATTGCACTTTTATCTCTATATAAATCAAATTCACATATTATGAGTCCATAACTTATTTATATTATCATCTAATAAGTCATACATACCACTCATATCAATTACACAATATTCAAAAAGTAACATATAACTATGGTAACATACATCAATCGATATACTTTTGCAAAACATCACATACCATGTCGTATATCATGCATTCCTAAGTATAGAAAATACTTTAAAGCCATCTCAAGGATTTTCATACATACAATAACCAAATACTCTTTCACTCTAAGTCATACTTTTCTGTATGCTATACATTGATATTTTTAAAGGTAACACATATATATATAATCATATAAGAAACATTTGACTATAAAGATCATGTGTTCATCATTTAGATCGTTGATAAAGTATCAATATCAAGCAAGTTCATATGCATGACTTCTTAATCTAGTATCATGCAGCCTCATATATGTATCATGCATTCCATATGCTATAATTTCAACCATAAATATAATTAAAATGATTCACATTACTTAAACGATGACATAAGAGCATTTATACTTTTAGTTCAATTACTGTAATCATATTAGATAGCTTGCTTAAGTTATAAAGGTGGATAATAGAAACGACAGATACTCAAAGGTATCAAAATGGTGGATATCCGAAGATATTAAATCTATAGATCCAAACGGAATCGAACGATGGTCCATATGAGGACAAACTATAGATCCAAATTGGGTAAACTATAGCAGCTACAATTATCCCTATAAGCGCCTATCTATCCACAATTGAACTTTATTTGCAGGCAATACCATGTTCATGTTCTTTTCATATATCAAGGCCATACTTATATTATTCCATTTACATAAGTACATAATCACATAAAAATATACATTCTCTAGTGCATAAACATATATGCACAATTCATATAATAATTTATACAATTTTACTCAAGAAAGTAATCAATGGAAAACTATACAATCTTTAGTGTATATACTTGTATACACCATCTCTTAAAAATGCCATCATATACTTTGTCATATTATCTATAATCAAATATACTTCCATGTATTCATTTACTTTAGCATGCTAACATTTGGCATCACATATGCATAGCCATACTATTTCAATCAAGTAATATCCTTGTGACTATACATTTGATATACTAACATATAAACATGTATATAATATCATGTGGTATCAAAAGATACATATACATGCTTTTACTATACATGTATCACAATATATATATATATATATATATATATATATATATATATATATAGACATGTATATAATCATGTGGTATCAAAAGATACATTTACGTGCTTTTACTATACATGTATCACAATCTCTAATATGTAAACAAATATAAATATAAATATAAATATAAATAAATAAATAAATAAAAATATATATATATATATATATATATATATATATAAATATAAATATAAATATATATATATATATATATATATATATATATAATCATATGGTATTAAAAGATATATATATGTGATTTTACTATTCATGTATCACAATCTCTAGTATGTAAACATATATATATATATATATATATATATATATATATAATCATGTGGTATCAAAAAGATACATAATCCCAAGTATATAAATATATATTTTCAACTTCATTTAATTTTATGTTCAACTCACACATGAACTCTTATATCTCTATGGTCTCATATATATATATATATATATATATATATATATATATAGACATTTTAACGTATAGACATATCATACGGCTATAAAATATGAGCATGATTATGTTAGATCAATGACGTGAATAATAACATACCATTATCATATGTATACTTCTAGGAGTAGTCATGCTTGTAGCTTACAATGTGTTTAATATTTTATATGTTCCATGAACTTATCTCTTTCTCTTTAATGTGTTACTTTTTCATAGGAAAAGTGCTTAAGATGCTTAAGATATTTTCTACATATAGACAAAAATGATATTCTAAAGAATCTTGAATTCATTAAAGATACTTAAGGGTATTGAAAAGATACATACAAAAATTATGGTAAATTTTTGCAATAATTCTGCATAGAGACATATTTCCAAGCTTGTCCTTAAAGCCATTTGTGACCTACCAAAAATCCATTTCTAACAAAAATACTCTTCTACAAACATGATCCCATATGTTTCTAGTTTCAAGAACACTAAAAATCACATCAATATCATTTCTAAATTTTATGATATTGTAAAAACATGAAGAACTGTTCTTGGAAATAGTACTGCTATCAATTCCGAATTCAAACCACATTTTGACCTATATAAGGGTGGAATTAAACTATGCTTTCTCATATAACTTGTATAAATATAAGTATAGTTTAACAAGAAATTAGATTCATAGAATTTTGACCTCTATATCAAGAGATACAATCAAATTACTAAAATATGTTCCTGTTCTATAAACAACAGTTCACTGTACCCCATTTGTTTTTTTATCATCACTTAGAAAATTCATAGTATAAAATAGGTATAGAATCTCAACAAAATTCCTTCATGAAAGTTGTGCTCATATGAATCTATTTTAATCAGAATTTAGTCTCAAAGGATTTTGACTTCTCAACCAAAATTTATAGCAAAAATACAAGAACATGATCCTAACAACTGAGCAGCAGGTCAAAAAGAACTTCAAGTTAATTTTAAGGACACTTAGATGTAGAATCAAACTCTGGTTTCTTCTACAACTTTAAATATCCATGTCTTAAGTTTAATTACCAAATGAAATTACCCAAATTAGAGATATAAAACTTGAGATATACTTAAAATACAGAAACTGGTTCCTAATAAACCAACCTAGATTTCTACTTCTTAAATCTTCAACAAATAAAAAATACCACATATAATCCTTTAGATTTCACTTGAATACTATAATATCAATTCAAAATGAATTCCATTACACATTTTATCCACATTTCCTATAGTTAAATCCATATGCAAGATGAGTAAAAATCCCTAAACTTTAATGGAACACCAAATCTTCCAACAAGATTTCTTTCTCTTGACTTCTTCTTCTTCCTCATTCCTTGCTATGGCATTTCTTGAAGATTCCTCATCTCAAACCCTCACATTTAACTTCCAGCAACTCAAGAGATTTTTAATTAGTTAAGAAACCAAATTCATCAAGAGAAATACGAGAAAAGAGAGATGTTGATGGATTTTACAAGAGAGAGAGAGAAGAGGGATTATAATTTTTAGTGCGAGATGAAGGAGAGAATGAAAATTTGCATTTCTTTCTATTTTTTTCCTTCACAAATTCGTTCTCCTCATCTTAAGAACAAAAAAAAACATTTTTTCTCTCCAACATACAAAGGGTCTAATACTTAAATAGAAGGGCAAAGTATCTTTATACTCCCTCATCTATTTGCATGTTATAAATATATCTCCATTTGATATTTCTTTCCAATTTGATGCCATGATTAGTTTCTTTTCTTTAATTGCACTCCATCTGCCTTTATTTTATTGATTTTATCCACTAATACATAAATATATCACAAATAACCACTTAACTATAATTTCTTTTCAATTGCACCCTTGTATACCATAATTTTTAATTGACTCTCTAACCCTTTACCACATGAAACCATTAATCTACAAGGTTTTAACTTATAATAATTTCTCTAATTAATCTTGATTATATATTAATAACATGATAATGCCCTTGAATTCTACTAGGGCTTATTTTGGATCCTTACACAAAGCCATGAGAGAAAACTCAATAATTCCTCCCCTAGCCTTAAGTATAAGATGAAGTGTTGATTTTACATAGCCAAAAAAATCCTTTAATAAAAGAAATGAAAAAAAAATAATTCAGGATTTTTACTAATCGATCATAAAAGAGAAAAACTTTTTGAACATTATTATTTGCCAAAGTCCAACCATCTTCAAACTCCTTCCTAATAAAGATCAATTGCTATTGATATGGTGGAATTCCTATAAAAATCACCCATTTTTAGAATTAAGACTTGAAAAGAAAAAAAAATTAAATCACAGACTTAGAGATAACAAAAGTGTGTAATTCTTTATTTTCTTAGTAGCCAAACAATAAAATAAAAGTGAGAAATTGAACAAGTTAAATAAATAAAAAAAACTTTACTTGTCCTGGATTTTGGCCTTGACATCTGTCTAATGAAGAATAATTGCATATTGTGATATATTTAGACAAAAACATAAGGGCAAGTAAGCTTCTGGATAAGATGCATTCACTTAATATGTCAAAGCTTTTGGTGAATGCATATACAAACTCAAACGCACAAGGAAACCATCAAAGAAAAATTAAGAGAAATTCATAAATATAAGGAAAAAAAGCCAATAAAATTAGTGTAAATATTCTCAAGGGGCCACAATACATTCTTAAAAAAAATTTCCTTTCTAAAGAAGAGACTTACTTGATATGGCTAAGACTCTATTCCTAACTACCAATTAATAAGGTTTGTTTGTGGCACCCAACAATGAAAAAAATCCTTAAATTTGGAAAAAAACACAACTATGAAAAACAAAATAAACCTATATAAAATCAAATGCAACTCAAGCATTTTTAGAAAATATCACAAAATAAATACCCAATAGTACAATATCTACCAATTGTAGCTCAAATCTTTATATGAGCAAAGAAAAAGGAAAACCCATAAAACCCTTTGACACAAAAGATAATTAATTGGAATTTGGTAGAAAAAGAAGTGAGAAAAACCCTTGATGGGATTTTGAGAATAACAGAGGAATAAATAAAAACCCAATTCAAAATTAAATAACATACTTGATGGTTGAACAAGTCATCTTAGAGTTATCGAAGTGGAGTGAGCAAGAAGGCATATGTTAATAGAGAGCTATTGGTGCAAAATAGCACTAGTATGGAGTCCAAATCAAGTGAAATGCATCTCGAAGCTATAGTTAGGGTAGAGAATTTTTTAGAAAGAAAGCAAATGAGAAAATGGGTTTTGTTAAAAAGAGATAAAGTTTTCTCTTATATATTTTTAGGTACAGCACAAGTTGTCTAGTCTAAATTTTTAGTTTTAGGGATAAAAAATTAGTAGTATTTTGGACTAAATTTTATTCCTTTACTAACAATATGGACCAAATTGAAAGTAGATGTTCATATAAAAATCTAGTTCTTATTGGTATATTTTTATTGACTAGAAAATTTACTAGTCCATAAACTATGGTCTTTAATAAGTCTTTGTCTTATAGTGTAAAATGGCTAAGGAGGATATTACATTGCTTAAAGAACTTGCATCTTAAGGATACATGGATGAAGAGCCAACAATTGTAAAAGCAAAAGGAGTTTTAGAGCTTGACACTATCAATCTATTGACTTCTAAGGTAGATGCTCTTACCAAAATGGTAAGTAAATCTCAAATTAACTCTTTATAAGGTATTAATGTTGTTTGTGAGTTGTGTGGAGGATCTCATTCATATTCACAATGAAATTTAAGTTATAATGAGGATGTTAGTTTTGTTAAAAGAGGTTTTAACCAAAGGGTAGGGTTGAATTCAAACTCTTATAGTCATCAATGGAGAAATCAACCTAGATTTTCATGGTCAAATACATTATCTCAATTAAACCCCCCATTAACCCCATACCTAAACCACAAACCCACTAGGATTTCCTATGAAACAAGTTGTCAACCCTTCATAACCCAAATTAAACCTTGAAACTCTCATTGAGCAATTCATTATCTAACAAATTACTACTAACAAATAAAATGAGGAGCAATTTAAGCAAATTTACTCCAAGCTTTAACCATTTTCTACTCATTTTCGTATCCTTGAAACACAAATTACTCAACAAGCCTCTTCCTCTAACTCTAAACCTTTAGGAAAGCTTCATAGCCAACTAGAATTTTCATTAAAAGCGAATTATCGAGCAATTACATTGAAGAGTTGTAAAAAAGGTTAAAAACATTATAAGTAAAGGTAAAAAAGTGGATGACGATGATGATGGGATAAAGGTTAAAGCTGGAAGGAACATGAGATGTAGTTATGAATAGTAAATATGATGTTAAAAATGTAAAGAATGGTAAAAAATGAGATGTTACACCAATCAAATATGATGGACCAAAGGTAGATTTTAAAACACTACCTTTTCCTCAAAGGTTCATAAGATGTAGCATAGATAAGCAATTTGACAAATTTCTTAATTATCTTAAGGAAATCACTATCACATACCATTTGTAGATGCCAATAGAGATATGCCAACATGGGGTAAGTTTTTAAAGGATATCACTGCACATAAAAGTAAGTTTGAGGATTGTGGATTAGTTTCTCTAGTTGAAGAGTCCAAAGCTATGTATTCCAAATTCCCACTAAAGTTTAAGGATCCTGCTTATTTCACTATTCCTTATGTAATTGGTGGTATTCATTTTGATAAAGTTTTGTGTGATATTTATGCTAGTGTTAGCTTTATGCCTTATTCTATCTAAAAAAGGCTTGACGTGGAAGAACTTAAGCCTACAAATATGTGTCTTTGAATGGAAAACAAATCTATCACTTATCCACTTGGCATTCTTGAAAATATGCCAATTAAAATGGGTAAATTTTTTAGACCTGTTAATTTTATTATCTTAGACATGGAAGAAGACCTTGAGATCCTAATTTTGTTTGGGAGACCATTTTAGTGATAGCAGGTGCAATCATTGACATAAAGAGAGGTAAGATTACATTATAAGTGAACAATGAGAGTATACATTTTGATTTGTTTAAGATGATGAATTCTTTAACAACGGAAAATGTTAGTAGAATTGACTCAATAGATGTTATTGATGAATTCATTGATGAAGTGATACATTAATGCATAAGGCAAGGCCCCATTAAACCATACACAATGCAATAAACTAATGTGAATCACTTGAAGGCAACATCACACCTTCCTCTTTATGAGACTTTAAGATTTGAACCCTTGAGGAAGGATGGTGATCCAAAATATAATTTACCAAATGAATAAGTAAAGCTAGAGTTCAAGAATTTATCATCAAATCTAAGATATGCATTTCTTAAATCTAACTATAAATTTCCTTTTATTATGAATTCATCTTGATGCTTTACATGCTATGTTACTTAGTCATAAAAATGCCATTGGTTATTCTATAAGTGGTTTGAAGGGTATTAGCCTAAAGGTTTGTGTGCATAGAATTCTTTTGGAATGTGATGCCAAGCCTTCCATTGAAGGTCAAAGGTGGTTAAATCCCATTGTTAAGGAAGTGGTGAGGAAATAGGTAATTAAGTTTCTTTATAATTAAATCATATATTCTATTGGTGATAATAAGTGGGTGAGCCCCATTCAAGTTATCTCTAAGAAGGAAGGCTTAATGGTTATTAAAAATAAGCTAATGATTTAGTACTCACAATAATGATTATAGGATAGCATATGTGTATAGATTATCAAAAATTAAATAAAGCAACTAGGAAACATCATTTTCCATTACATTTCCTTGATCAAGTTCTTAAAAGACTAGCAAACTTTTCTTATTTTTGTTATTTAGATGGTCTTAGTGATTCTTATTAAATTTTTGTTTACCTCAAAGATCAAGCTAAGACTACATTTATATGCCTGATGGTACTTTTCTTTTAGGCATATGCCTTTTGGTTTATACAATGCTCCCGTCACTTTTCAAAGATGTATGTTTTCAATATTCAGTGATTTGATTGATGAATGTGTAAAAGTATTCATGGATGATTTTATTGTTTATGGATTTAACTTTGAACATTGTCTAGAAAATATTTCTAAAGTTCTTGATAGGTGTATAGAGCATGGATTAGTACTCAATTAGGAAAAGTGCCACTTCATAGCATGAGAAGGAATCATTCTTAGGCATTCGGTATCAAGAAAAGGCATTGGGTTTGATAGAGAAAAGATAAAAGTAATTGCTAATTTGCCAACCCCAAAGTGTGTTAAGGATATACGAAGCTTTCTATGCCATATAAGATTTTATAGAAGATTTATCAAGGATTTTCCCAAGATAGCAAAGCAATTATGCAATTTGCTTGCTGAAGATAATGATTTTGAGTTTGATGAAGCATATCTCTATGCATTTCAAACCTTGAATAGAGCTTTTATTTTAGCACCTATTTTGTAACTACCTAATTGGGAGCAACAATTTGAAATTATGTGTGATGAAAGTAATTTTGTGATGGGGGTTGTTTTGGGATAAAAGAAAGAAGGCAAGGCTTTTGTGATCTACTATGCAAGCAAGCTACTTGATGATGTTCAAATTAATTAAACCACTACAAAAAAGGAATTGCTAGCTATTATTTTTGCATTTGAAAATTTAGAGCATATCTTAATAGGAAAAAAGTGATTGTATATTCAGATCATGCTACTCTCAATTCTTCTAAGTAAGAAGGATGTGAGGCCTAGGCTTCTAAGGCATATTTTGATGCTTTAAAAGTTTGATTGGGAAGTGAGAGATAAAAATGGAAGCAAGAACCTCATTGTGAATCATTTATCTAGGCTTGATCAAGAGAGATTAAAGAGGAATGATGATGATGTGCCAATTAATAAGACATTTAGTGGTGAATAACTTCTTAGTATGGCATCAAAGGAAGTTATATGGTTTTTGATATTTCAAATTATCTTATGAGTGGTATTCTTCTTTATAGGTTGGATTATGGCCAAAGGAAAAAATTCTTACATGATAGTAAATTCTACTATTAGGAGGGGCCTTTACTTTATGAGAGATGTGCAAATGGTTTGATTAGAAGGTGCATTCCTCAAGATAAAGTTCATGATGTATTGAGACATTGTCACTCATTGGATGTAGGTGGACATTTTTGGGTATCCAAAACAACATTTAAGGTACTTCAACCTAGTTTTTGGTGGCCTATATTATTCAAGCATGCTAGAAATTTTGTACTTATATGTGATTAGTGAAACGAATGGGTAATATTTCTAAAAAATATGAGATTTCTTTGAAGAGAATTTTTGAAGTTGAGATTTTTGATGTATGGGGTATCAATTTTATAGGTCATTTCCCTTGTTCTTTAGGATATAAGTACATTTTGGTGATGGTTGACTATGTTTCTAAATGGGTGGAAGTGATACGTACCATTACTAATGATGCCAAGGTTGTTAAGAAGATGCTTAAGAAGATAATTTTTCCAAGGTTTGGCACTCTTACGGCATTAATTAATGATGGAGGGTCATGTTTTTTTTTTTTGATAAAGTGATAGAATCTCTTTTGAAAAAATATGGAGTGATACATAAGGTTACTACTCCATATCAACCACAAATGAGTGGCCAAGTTGAGGTGAGTAATAGAGATATTAAATGGATTTTAGAGAAAATAATGTTTTCTTCAAGGAAGAATTAGGCATTAAAGCTAGATGATGCCTTATGGGCATATACGATAGCTTTAAAACCCGAATTGGTCTTATGCCATACCAATTGATCTATGGAAACTCTTGTCATTTACCCATGGAACTTGAGCATAACGTATATTAGCCAATAAGGGCTTTGAACTTTGATTTGAGGAAGGTAGGTCGGAAAATGTTACTTCAACTTAATGAATTGGAAGAATTATGGATGAATGCCTATGAAAATGCAAGATTGTATAAGGATCATATGAAATTATGGCATGATAAGCATTTAATAAATAAATAATTTCATAAAGGAGAAATGATTCTATTATACAATTAAAGATTCAAATTGTTTCCCAAAAAGTCGAATTCAAGATGTTCAGGTCCTTTTAAGGTTATCAAGGTCTATCCTTATGGAGCAGTTGAAATTGCTAATGACAAGGGGTAAGTGTTTAAGGAGAACGATCACTATCTCAAGCCTTATTTGATTGGTGAAGCAAATTATTAGGTGAGGTCAATCACTCTATCCACACCCAAGGTTGAACAAGCTCAAGCTAAACATCATTCAAGGTGCCAAGGTATTGTTTCGCTAGTTCGATTTTATTCAACCGCATTCAAATTCTAGTAGTATTTATTATCCTAACAGTGTTATTTGTTCATATTCTTATAGTTTTCTTTCCATATACACATTGCTTAAACTCATAGTAGTGTTTATAAGTAGTGTTTCCTTGCATATACATATTATTTTGGGAATTAAGGTTGGTGTGGACTCATGCCATCTATGCTGACTCGGTATAGAAAGGATTGGTGATGAGTCATGCCATGTGTGTCAACTTGAGATAGAAGAGGAAGGTGCCAAGTCATGCTAACCCTGCCGATTTGTTACAAAGGCAACTCATGCTGAGTCTTGTCACTCATGCCGAGTCATGCCCTGCCTCATTTGACTTTCTAATTTCCCATTTCTTTCCAACTTTATTTCCTTTTTCAAAGTTTCAATTTCCAGATTTTATTTTTATTTAAAAAAAAGAAAGAGGAGAGAAGAAACTAATTGCTAAAAGCAAAATTCAAAACCCTAAAAAGTCATGACCTTTCACACCAAAGGTCATTTCTTTTCCTTCTTTTTCTACACACCCTTCCAAAATCTCATTTTCTTTAAATTACTCTCTTCTCTCTTTTTACTTCTTTCAGTTTTTTCACTTCCACAAAATGTTTCCTTCCTTTTCTTATATTCCCAACACACATTTATGTTCTTAACTCTTTCTTCTCTCTTTTCTTTTTTTCTTCTTTAGTTTCTTTTCATAGTTTTTTGCTATTTATTTTTCTTTCTCTCTTTTTTCACTCACACTTTACCCTTTTTCTTCATTCACATTTCCCTCTCCACACCAGCCTTTCCACTATTCTTTCTTCTCTTCTTTTTCTCTATAATAAGGAGGACTAGGGCCTCTTCATCTTCATATCCTTAAGAGAAGTCTCAAGAGGGAGATTTGGCATCCATTTACAAGGCTAATTTACCCATTCTTTCTGAAGAGGAGGTACTAAGTTTACATGTCTTAATTTTAAAAAAATAATTTCATGTAAGTATATCCCTTATTTTTTACTTAAAGATATTGGTATTATTGATTCATTTAATCACATATTGTTTACTTATGGTCTTTAAAAGTTTGTTTCCATGCAAGAGCTTACATATATTGAGTTAATTATTGAATTATATATCTTTAGAGGTTAACTCAAATGATTCCCATAATTTTGGAATTTAGGATGCAAGAAAAGACACACTCACTTACATATTCTTTCATGCATAAGGTCTTTAGATTTAAGAAAGATGGTATGTGTGATCCTTATAAGTCTTTTAAAGTGAATGTTTATCAAAGACTTAAATTTTGGTTATTGCATAAAGTCCTTACATGTGTTATTTTCCATAAGTCTGAGTTTAATCAAGTTTCTACTCAGAATTTGTTCTTAATATGGTGTATTCAAAATACGAAACAAGTGTGTTGGACATATTAGTTTTTTAATAAATTTTTGCTTTGTGCTTCTCATAAGGATGCCTCACTCACACATAGTCATGTTGTTACTATAATTACTAAACCTCTTAATGTTAATCATGATGATTTGACCCTTGTTGTTTAGTGTTCTTATTCCACCAAGTAAACTTTAATAAAAGCAAAAATCATAGATGCATCATTGCATTTGATTTCAGGACATTCTTGATCATATTGGTGAGGCTTGGCATGTCCTCTATTGAACAAGGATGCACAGGTTGATGAGGAAGAGGATGATGAAGAATTTCAAGAAGAGAAGCCATAGAATGTTGTACCCCTTCTATCCACCCCTTTCCAATAGGGTGCAACTACCTCTTTTGGTGAAGCATCCCATATATGGGAACAAATTTTGGAGAATCAAGAGGTGATGCAATGTCAATTGACTACAGTGGAGAATTGGAATTGATAACTTGACCGTTAGCAATGGAAGATGAAGTACAAGCTAAATCAATTCTTCGCTCACTTAGGTTAGATTGTTGAGTCTCCTCCACCATCTCCAATGAAAAATTAATTAAGAAGAGTTTTTCTTTTCCCTTTCTTTCATGTTTAGGATTCACATTGGTGTCAATGTGAGTTTTTAAGTGTAAGGGATGGGATGTTAGTGCTTGTTAATTCTAATTATGTTCATGTTTATTTTGTTTATGTTTATATGCATGTGTGTCATAATTTTATCTTCACACCTATAAGTAGCTTCTTTCTTAAGTTCATCTTGCTTATGATTGAGGTTACATTTTGATAAAATGTTAATAATTAATTTATTATGCTCACTTGGTAAAATTTTAAAGCTTCATCTAGCATATGTTTTAAGTTTTTCCTACTATCTCTTTTTATTATTTTCAAGGTTTACAGAATGTTTAGTCAACTTTCTAACTGTGCTTAAGGCTAGGATGGTAAGGATTCAAGTTTAGGTTTTAATGTAATACCCTAAACTTTCCTAGGTCCAAATATCACTTAATCATTATTGACTTACCAGTTGGACATTTATTTCCATTATTACATCTTATCCGTATTTTATCTCCAATTGAGTAGAAGTTGGGCACATTGTTATTTCATTGATCCGTTACGTGCCAAAATAAATTTTCATTGCAATGTCACTATTCATTTGGTCAAATCACTATTCATTTTACAAAAATTTTTGTAGTATAACGGCTAAAATATTAACCAATCCCTCTTATAGAAAGTTTAAAAACACACTCTTAAATGTGCAACCTCTAACTCCAATACTTTAGACAACAACACAACACTTCTATAATCCATCACATTCATCAAAGTCACAAGTACACACACACGCACACACACATACATGTACACACACACACACACACACACACATATATATATATACACACACACACACATATACACACACACACACACACACACACACACACACACACACACACACATATATATATATATGTATATACACATATATATATGTACACACACACACACACATATATATATATATATGTATGTGTGTATGTATGTATGTATGTATGTATGTATGTATATGTATGTATGATGTATACATACATACATACATATATATATATGTATGTATGTATGTATGTATACATCCATACATATACATACATACATACATACATACATACATATATATGTATATGTATATATATTCGTCTATATATATGTGCGGTGTGTGTGTGTGTGTGCGTGCACGCGTGTGTGTGTGTGCGTGTGCGGGTGTGTGTGTGTGTGTGTGTGTGTGTGTGCGTGTGTGTGTGTACATATCTTCAGGTAGATTATAAGATGTAAAATCTCTTTTTTTAACTGATTATTTCTCTTAATCTAAGTAGATAATTTTTTTTTAATTTTCGGATCATCTATTTTATCAATAATATCTAATAAAAATTCCTTTTCATCACTTATCATTTTTATGTTATTACATTAGCATGGTACTAAGCAACTACAAGATTCTGAATTAGAATTACTATATGGACTATTAGTTTCAGATTTTTCACTTATTGCATTTAAATAATTTTCTGAATATTCACTAATTTCTTCATCACTACTAGAATTTTTATTAACTATAATTTTAGCTATTTCCCTTTTTAATTCTTCTGAAATATCTTGATTATTAATACATTTCTTTATCCTACAGTCTATTGAATAATGTCCTTGCCTGCCGCATTTATAACAAATTACTATATCTTTCTTATTAGTCTTAGTTTTAAATTTTTTATATTTTGGTGTTTTCTTAATGTGGTTTTCTTGATTACAATTTCGTTTTGGCTTATATCTTTTTCTCTTATATATGAATTTTATTTTAGGTTTTATTTTTCTTTTAGCAGATGATAGCTCTAAACTGTTGATAACCATACTGTTGACAAAATGAACCTAATTCTTTTTTTATCACCACACTATCTCTTTTTAATTTTACTTTTAGTTTTAAATTAGTTCAAATTGATAATCCTTCTATGTTAACTGTATTTATTAGTGGTCTATAAGTTAAATAACTATAAAGTATTATACCATTATTATATCTTTTCAACCAACTTCTTATTCATTCTACAAATAACTTTGGTAATCTTGCTAAAAATCTTTCATTCTAATAAATATTATTAAAATCTGATCTAGTCATTACTTTAGTTAAAAAAAAAACTTATTCCATTTAAAGTCTTGTAATTTAGGACAAGTTAAGTTTTGAAGAATTTCTAAACTTCTTCCTAATATAAATGAGGATCTCCTACAAAATTTTTTGTAATAGCAAATATTAAAGTACTTATTATGTCATCTTACTCTCTTTCTATTTGAACACTATTTTCTACCTTAATAGTCCTTTTGTGTGTTGTTAATATAAAATTCTTTTCTATTTCAGTTACATAATGATCCCACCAACCTTTTAATTGTCCAGTAAATCCTGATATTAACATTTGAGATATTGCAGTTTCACTATTTCCTTTTGATTTATAAGCACTAGTTGCTATAGTCATTTTTTGTAATAAGTTTAATATCTAATATTCTGATAAACCATCTATATTCCATTAGTATAAAGATCTACCATCATATTCTATTTGATATTTAGTTTATTCACATTGAGCATTTGGAGGTGTAGGTCTAAGATAATAATTTTGAGTTTTTGGTCTAGGTGTATATATATTAAAATGCAATTTTTTAATTGAAAATTCATTTCATTATTTAGCTTAAATTGTTCTTTTAGGTTTTCTACTTATGATGTAGTTTCTATCTCGGACATAGTTTCTTCATTTATAGTCATAATCTGTATATCCTTAATATTTAGCTTTACTAATTTTTCTTGATATAGGGTCTTCATATTTTAACTTAATAATTGTTCCTGGTGAAAATTCAAAAGGTTTAAACAACAATGTTTCTAATTTAATAGGTGGATTTTCTATTACTATTTTCGATGTCTGACCTATTTCTATTTTTGACTTAGGTGTTTGTACTATTTCCTCTACTCTATTTAATTGAATAGCTATAGTATCTAATATTTGATTTGAAAAATTATTTTGTAATATCACATGTTGTAAATCTTTTCCTACAACTTTATTTTCTACTTTTATTTCTTTAAATGGTTTGGCAAAATAAATTTTTCCTTGTTTTTTACTTGAATACACTCTAACGGAGGATGTATAAATAATATTGATTTTCCTTCTAAAGTGTTCCATTATTTACCTATTTTTGAAAATACATTAATTTCTTTTTGAAATGGATAATCCACGTTATTATAATAAGAATAATTTTGAAACCACAAAAATAAAAGAATATTAACTTACTTATCTTTCATTTCTTTATACCATAAACTTCTAAAATTACTCAATTCAGCTCGAGAAAAGTTATTAAAATACTATTAAGCTTTTTTTTTCTTATTATATTCAGCTTTTAAATCATTTCTTAAAAATTCTTTATTTATCTGAAAACTAGTCATCTTTAAATTACTAATCAATTTAAATTATAAATTAATTTTAGAAAAGCTTCCGTTTGAGATCTAATTGGGCTAACAAAATATTCACTTTCCTTTTGTTTAGTATATAATGGTCGTGGGATATTTGTATTAAAATCTACTCCTTTTAATTCTAAATTCTTTGTAGATAATGATCTAGGTATTGAAGATCTATTGTTTGAATATATAGAAGAACTACTTGATTGATTATTATCTAAGGAAAAATCTATTTGAACTAATCCATCACTTTGTTCTAATATTTTTAAAAATTGATTGTTAATACTAAATGATCTAGGCTTATGTACTTCTTTTAATTCCCAATTTTGTGATCTAGTATTCTTATCCCATCTATGTCATTTTGGAATTTGAATGTTAGAATGGGCTCTATTTACTTGTAATAATAAAGTTTCATTTCTTTTAAAAGGTTTTCTAGTTTTAAGATATATGTTCGTGGATATTACTTTATAATATATTCTATATATCACTGCTATTGCTTTAACATTTTCTTTAAAATTTAAATTCTTTGTTTTAACAGTTAAAGTATCTAATATATTTGAATCATATAGACTAATAGTAAATCCTGAATACTGGAAAACAATTAAAATATACCTGTCTATTTGCTAAATTAGTTTCAGCCAAGGCAAGTAAAGAATTAGAAAAATTTACATGCCTAGCATCTCTTAAACACATTAAAATAGTAGTATCTAATCTTAGTATGAATAAAAGTTTTATTGCTATATGTACTAATCCTATATGAAAAATCTGTATTTTTTCTTCTTATGTTTAATTATTGCTTTTTATGATAACAATTGTATCCTTTCATATTCCTGATTAATAGCTATTATCTGTTCTATTTGTTTAATAGAATAATCATAAAATAATTTAAAAGTTCCTATTGAATATATTGTTCAAATATCTTATTTAGGTATAGTCCAATTAGACAAATCATTCTTTACTTTTTCAATATTTACTTCTACATAATTTATTTCATCTAACTCTCCAATATTATCTTCACTAGTTGAAATAGATCTAGAATATTTAATAGAAAATATTATACTTAATATATCCATTTGAATATATTTAATCATTCTAAATTTAAAAAGAAGTTAAGAATGAAACCTGTGCGAATCGCGAGGCCACCCAGCTTATCGGGACCACCAACATGCGATCTCGGCTTCCAAAGGTTGACCAACGCTAAGCCTTCAGGGCTGACCAATATTTTATTGCTCCAAGCATAGTCTTAAAATTCTCTTTAAATTTATCTAAATTAAATATACTCGTTTGGATATTTTAATTAGAATATTTATCTAGGAAATACTAAGATTATCTAATTCAACTTTGCTAGATAATATATCGCCTAATATATCTAAAATAATTTCTTATTCCCAATATAGGTCTAATAATGCTAATATAACTATACTATGAGTAAATTTCCAAAGAAATTGAGGCTCAAAATTTAACCAAGTTACACTCATACTACTACCCTTACTAAGCTTAAAAAGAAAAGGCCTAGGCTCTAGTACCAAAATCACTAGATTGGGTTAAATTGATGTAATTATTTTATTAATTTATGATAAAATTATAGTTTATATATGAATATTTAACATATAGGTATTGATTTTTTTATTATTTTCTAATTTCCTAATTAATTGTTTATTTCTATTTATCTATCTATATTCTCAATTTTCTTTTTAATAAATTATTAACCTAAAGGTATCTCACTAAGTATTCTATTGTATCTAATTATTAAATATTCATTACGCATTATCATATTATCATAATATTTATTTAATTAATACCATCCTTGAGTAGGGAATCACATTAATTCTTCTATATCAACAACTATTTCATTTTTTATACTTTCTCTTTTAAGTTTTAATATTTTTATTTCTAAATATAATGCATCTATTTGATTATAAACATTTTTATAAATACATTGTATATTATACATTTTTTAAAGATCTATTAAGGCCTTAAACAATTCTAATATTAAATTTACTAAAATTATATTATGATTAAAATCTCTACAATTACATATATTATTTTCATGCAAAGAATGATGATAGACTATAAGATAAACCTTTAGTTTAGCTATTTGATTATTATATTCACAAATCTTTTGTCTAACATTCCAAATTTTTTCATATCCTTCTAGTAATTTTTTTCGTTTTTGTTCTCTATTCATTATTTAAAATATTTTATAAATTTGGAAAATGATTTGTAGGAATACTTGATATAAAATTGATTAAAATATTAATCAAATTTATTTTCTTAAGAAAATCCTGATAATTAAAAAATTCATTTGAATGAAAATCTTCATGGTCCTTAATTAAATACTCTTTTAAACTAATTAATTCTCTCTTTAATAAAAACATATCTTTATCAGTATCAAAATCAATAGCACACAAACAATTCAAAAAATTACATATACACCAAGATATAATTAAAATGAAATACCTGAAAAATTATAATCTGATGATAATATACAAGGCATTTCTGATGAGGTTATAGGAGTATATGATCAAGCTTTTGAAAATATAAGTTGCAAATCTAAGGTTCTATTACAAAAGGAGGCTGAAATCACAAGTGATTTTTTATTTTTCTCTCTAATTTTGAATATTTTTCTCTTGAGGTTTGTGAAAGGAGACTCTCTAAAGAACTCATGAGTGTAACTAATGAGAATGCCTTCTTATATACTTGAAAAAAGTTGATGGTCAATCCTTGTGATAATTACTTAAAGATAAGGTCGGTTGCTGAAAATAAACACCTGTCTTGGAATAATGCTCTTGATAAGGCTTCGAGATAAATCTTGATGAATATCTGCTTCATAATAATGTTTTTGATAAAAAGATAACACGCTATGATGAATTATTTTCAGAGAAATACTATTTATTTTTGAAAACATGTATTTTTGAAATGATGGAAGTTAAAAAACTGAAATTAGTAATAATAGCTAATCTTTTGAAATAGTATTTTGTGTCGGATGAAAGATAAATAGATAAATTTGGTTAAAAGGTAAGTATTATCTTTTGAAAAATAAGAAAGATAAAGCTTTTAAAGCTTTTGAAATCTTTATTGGGTGAAGTGAATGTTTAGAGATCACTATTGAAGTCTTTTAGACTTTTAGACTCTTTATCTTTTTCCACTTTTTTTACGTTAACATTTTATCTCAAGTTTATGTACATTACATTTGCCTTTTATTTTACAGTATATGATTTATAATTCTACATCTACAAGTGGGTCTTGAGAATCTTTAAGTGCATGACACGGAGGAGTGGTACTGCCTTCTAATGAGTTTGCCCTTTCAGCTGAAATTTGATTGATAATAGAATCGAACACTTCTTCTATGGATGCTGAAGATAATAAATTGACAATTTGATTTTTATTGGCAATAAATCCTGAAAAAGTTGATGATGAAGCTGTAGCCATTTTTTGCTCGAAAAAATTGATAATTGTTCTTATATACTTGAAAAATGTTAATGATCAATCCTTGTGATAATTGCTTAAAGATAAGGTCGGGTACTGAAAATAAACACTTGTCTTGGAATAATGCTCTTGATAAGGCTTCGAGATAAATATCTGCTTTGTAATAATGCTTTTGATAATATGTAATAATTATCTTTGTTAGAAAAGAACTATTCATTTTGAAAAATAATTTTTTGAAATGATGATAGTTGAAATGGATAATAAAGGCTTTCTTTTTGAAATAGTAAATGGTGTCAGGTGAAAGGATAAGATAAATATGTAAGGTAGTTTTGAAATAAAGTTTGAAATAGTAAAAATACTAATAAAAAACTATTCACCTAAAAACTTAACTTTTGAAACTTTTAAAATTTTTGGTAAAGTGTCGGGAGTAAAACTTTTGCTAAAGATATGAGGTAGCCTACTTTTCTTGACTTTTGACTTTTTGTCTTTTTCCACATTAATGCTTTTTATTTTAAACATTTTCTTTCTTATCTTCATTTTATTTACATTACATTACTTTTGCTTTACATCCATATTTTACAATATACGATTTATAATTCTATATCTACAAATGGGTCTTAAGAATCTTCAAGTGCATATCTAGAAGAAGTTTTGCCTTTTGATGAGTTTTCCATTTCAGCTAAAATCCAATTGATAGTAGAATTGAACTCTTCTTTTATGGATGCTGAAGATAATAAAATGATATTTTGATTTTTATCGGCAATAAATCCTGAAAAAGTAGACAATAAAGCTCTAGATGTTTGCTACTTGAAATAATGGATAACTGCTTGTCTATCAGCCTTTTTGACATTAAAATTGTTCCCTCATTTTACTCTAAATTCTCAATAAAGAATTGGTAAATGATTAATCTATTTAGAAATATAATATGTCCATGAAACAATCCATGGAACCTTGAACATTGCATAATATTTTAAAAGATCATCTAGAGCACCTGGGTTGTAGTAAGTTGTAATGGGTAATAAAGGCTTTCTTTTTGAAATAGTAAATGGTGTCGGGTGAAAGGATAAGATAAATAGGAAAGGTAGTTTTGAAATAAAGTTTGAAATAGTAAAAATACTATTGAAAAACTATTCACCTAAAAACTTAACTTTTGAAACTTTTAAAATTTTTGGTAAAGTGTCGGGAGTAAAACTTTTGCTAAAGATATGAAGTACCCTACTTTTCTTGACTTTTGACCTTTTATCTTTTTCCACATTAATGCTTTTTTTTACATTTGCTTTCTTATCTTTATTTTATTTACATTACATTACTTTTGCTTTACATCCATATTTTACAATATACGATTTATAATTCTACATCTGCAAATGGGTCTTAAGAATCTTCAAGTGCACATCGAGTAGGAAGAATACTGCCTTCTGATGAGTTTGCCCGTTTAGCTAAAATCCGATTGATAATAAAATTGAACTCTTTTTTTATGGATGCTGAAGATAATAAAATGATATTTTGATTTTTATCGGCAATAAATCCTGAAAATGTAGACAATAAAGCTCTAGATGTTTGCTACTTGAAATAATGGATAACTGCTTGTCTATCAGCCTTTTTGACATTAAAATTGTTCCCTCATTTTACTCTAAATTCTCAATAAAGAATTGGTAAATGATTAATCTATTTAGAAATATAATATGTCCATGAAACAATCCATGGAACCTTGAACATTGCATAATATTTTAAAAGATCATCTAGAGCACCTGGGTTGTAGTAAGTTGTAATGGGTAATAAAGGCTTTCTTTTTGAAATAGTAAATGGTGTCGGGTGAAAGGATAAGATAAATAGGAAAGGTAGTTTTGAAATAAAGTTTGAAATAGTAAAAATACTATTGAAAAACTATTCACCTAAAAACTTAACTTTTGAAACTTTTAAAATTTTTGGTAAAGTGTCGGGAGTAAAACTTTTGCTAAAGATATGAAGTACCCTACTTTTCTTGACTTTTGACCTTTTATCTTTTTCCACATTAATGCTTTTTTTTACATTTGCTTTCTTATCTTTATTTTATTTACATTACATTACTTTTGCTTTACATCCATATTTTACAATATACGATTTATAATTCTACATCTGCAAATGGGTCTTAAGAATCTTCAAGTGCACATCGAGTAGGAAGAATACTGCCTTCTGATGAGTTTGCCCTTTTAGCTAAAATCCGATTGATAATAAAATTGAACTCTTCTTTTATGGATGCTGAAGATAATAAAATGATATTTTGATTTTTATCGGCAATAAATCCTGAAAATGTAGACAATAAAGCTCTAGATGTTTGCTACTTGAAATAATGGATAACTGCTTGTCTATCAGCCTTTTTGACATTAAAATTGTTCCCTCATTTTACTCTAAATTCTCAATAAAGAATTGGTAAATGATTAATCTATTTAGAAATATAATATGTCCATGAAACAATCCATGGAACCTTGAACATTGCATAATATTTTAAAAGATCATCTAGAGCACCTGGGTTGTAGTAAGTTGTAATGGGTAATAAAGGCTTTCTTTTTGAAATAGTAAATGGTGTCGGGTGAAAGGATAAGATAAATAGGAAAGGTAGTTTTGAAATAAAGTTTGAAATAGTAAAAATACTATTGAAAAACTATTCACCTAAAAACTTAACTTTTGAAACTTTTAAAATTTTTGGTAAAGTGTCGGGAGTAAAACTTTTGCTAAAGATATAAAGTACCCTACTTTTCTTGACTTTTGACCTTTTATCTTTTTCCACATTAATGCTTTTTTTTACGTTTGCTTTCTTATCTTTATTTTATTTACATTACATTACTTTTGCTTTACATCCATATTTTACAATATACGATTTATAATTCTACATCTGCAAATGGGTCTTAAGAATCTTCAAGTGCACATCGAGTAGGAAGAATACTGCCTTCTGACGAGTTTGCCCTTTTAGCTAAAATCTGATTGATAATAAAATTGAACTCTTCTTCTGTGGATGCTGAAGATAATAAATTGATAATTGGATTTTTATCGGCAATAAATCCTGAAAAAGTAGACGATAAAGGTGATGTTTGCTGCTTGAAATAATGGATAATGCTTGTCTATTGGCCTTTTTGACATTAAAACTATCCCCCCATTTTACTCTAAATTCTCGATAAAGAATTGGTAACTGATTAATCTATTTAGAAATGTAATATGTCCATGAAACAATCCATGGAACCTTGAACATTGCATAATATTTTAAAAGATTATCTAGAGCACTTGGGTTGCAGTATGTTGTAAATTGGACAAAAGCTTCCTTAATCTGGAATGGAGCTACTTCAGTGATTAAGCCAAAGTAACCAAACCACTTGATGAATCAATTCGGGAGAATGCCACCAAATTTATGTGAAAAGTAAAAGAACCATGAATGTTGAAAATTTTTTAAGTTGAATGCTCAGTACCATGCTTCTTAATAATCATAATAGCTATATACCAATCTGGAAGGATATCCTGATAGTATTTTCAATTAATATGGCTATGATCCCCATTTTGATTAAGTAATAACATGGATAATTTTAACTTTACTATAAGTAATCCTATTCTTATCTCACTCATCGTAGTTATATTCTATTTCTACTGACTTAGTGTTTACTGGTATGGCTTCATAATAATCACGTGTTTTACTCTGATCTTTTTCATGAAAATGCCAACTATTAGGGAAAACATAATCAATTAACCTATAAAAACTTTCATTTTCTGATATGCTAAGTTCCTCTGGTTTAAATATTTTAATAAATAATCTTTTCTAATTCAAATGATAAGGTGAAAAAGCTCAAGTAGAAGAAGAATGTACATAGAAGAAATAGAAGAAGAAAGAGAAGCTAATGCTAATGAATATGGTCAAGGTGGTGCAGAAGGTGAAAAGGTTTGAGCTTTTTGAAGTGGAGGAAAAGAAGGTGGTATAAGGAATAAGGGTCTTGATATGGTCCTAATAGGGGGAGGTGTAAGTGGAGAATTTTATTGAAAATTTCTTAATGATAATGAAGTTCTTGTTGATAATGTGGCTTTTCTTTAAAATTTTTTTATTAAAACTCATTTTTCCTGTAAGAATTCATGAGAAAGAAAATCAGGTAAACTGTTATCTTTCCCTTTAATAAATTCGATCTCGAAATCAAAGTTACTAAGTAAAGCTTGCCATCTTGCAAAAATCTATTTTTAAAATAAATTTTTTAACATATTTTTCTAAAACATATTTTTTCTAATAAGCAATCAATACGCAGTAAAAAGCTTTTCATTTATAAATAATCGTCAAACTTATTTATGCATAAAATAATACTTAAATTTTCCTTTTTGATATTAGAATAGTTCTTTTGAGTTTGACTTCAGCTTCCTGAATAAAATCTTACTAATTCTTCTTTGTTTGTTTCCTTTCATTTTTATTTTAAAATACCATCATAACCTATATCACTAGCATCTATTTCTATTATTAAAAAAAGCTTCTGCATGTGTTATATTTAAACATGCTAAACTTTTGATTTTTTCTTTATTTTCTTTAACTACACTAGTATGTTTTTCTGTCCAGGGTTCAGGTTTCTCTTTTAACCTAATATATAAAGGCTTACATAATTTCTCTAATTCCTTGAAAAAATCATGAACATAATTTAAACATCCCAAAAATCATTGTAATTATATCTTATCATTTATTTCATTTGAAAATTTACTAGTAAATTCTAAACTACTATTTATGGGTTATATAGTGCCTTGATCTATTTAATGTCCTAAGAATGTAACTTTAGTTTGAAAAAGTTACATCTTTGGTGCAGAAACTACCAATCCACTTTTATGAATTAAGTGAAAAAATCTTTTTAAATGTTTGATGTGTTGGCTTATTTAATTTGAAAAAAATTATTACATCATCAATGTATACTATTGAAAATTCATGTATTGGTCTTAATATATCATTCATAATATTTTGAAATTTTGAAAGAGTATTTTTAAACCAAATGGCATAACATTCCATTCACAATGTCCAAATGAAACATTAAATCCTTTCTTATACCTATCTTCTTCATCTACTTGTATTTTCCAAAATCTTGATTTCATATCAAATTTGGAAAAAATATTTGAATCATATAACTTTCTTAATAAATCTCTTTTGTATGGTATAGGGCATCTTATCCATTTAAAACTACATTTAAAGTTTTATAATTTATTACTCATCTAGGTGTGCCTCTTTCTATTTCTACAACATTCATAATATAAAATGTTGAACATGAGCAAGGGGACTTAGAATCTCTTATTAATCCTTTATTCTTTATATCTTGTATTTCTTTTTGACAATTTTTTTTAAAATCCGGTGTTATTTTGATAGATTGAGATTTTGTTGGAATTTTCTTTTCATCAAAGTCTTTTTTGTAAGGTAATTTTGCTACATGCTTCTTCCTATTCCAAAAAGCATTAGGTACTGGTGCACAAATTTCTTTTGAAAAGGTATTTTCAATTTTTTTTTATTTTTTCTTTTGCCTCAGGACTATCTAATTGTTCTTTTATTTTTTTTCCTTCTATTTCTTTTATGAGAAATTTAATTTGTTTTTGTTTATTTTTTAACAAATTGATTTCTTGAATATGTTTTCTTACATGACTAATATCTCTAGATACTATAGAAAATGCAAATTCAAAAAGAATTTCTTTATCTAAAATTTTTATCTTAATACCATTATCTTCTATCTAAAAAGGATATAACCTTGTAATAAAGGGTGTTCCTAATATAACTCCAGAATTTAATGTTTTGACTAACACTAAATGAGTTTTAAAATAATAACGTTTATTGCAAATCTTAACTCTTGATAATTTAAAATTAATTATTAATTTAGATCCATTAGTGGTACCTAATCTTTTAGAAGTTTTTTCATTATATTTAGTTGGGATTAAACCTTCCTGAATACAATTTTTATCTGCTCCGCTATCTATTAAAACTAAGGTGGTTAAATGAAAATAAACATTAACAACTATGTCTAATTTTACATACCACTTTTGATAATTTACTTGAGATAAACTATTTATGTATTTGTTTTGTGTGTTTTTAATAACAATACTAGAGGATACTATTCCTTTTAATTTTTTTTATCTTTTTTTTACTGAATTACTAAGACTAACTTTGAAATTTTTTTCTTTTAAACTCTGAAATTTTCCTTTTAATATAATTACTTCTTGTTCAATATTTTAATTTCTTCCTGAAGGTCTTGAATAGTTGATTTTTTTAATTTCAAATATTTTATATGCTTCAATTAAATTATAAGATGTAAAATTGCCTTTTTTTCTTTTTAACTAATTATTTCTCTTAATCTAAGTAGATAATTCTTTTTTATTTTTGGATCATCTATTTTATCAATAATGTCTAATAAAAATTCATTTTCATCACTTATCATATTTATATTATTACATTAACATGGTCCTAAGCAACTATTAAATTCTGAGTCAAAATTAATATCTTTACTATTAGTTTAAGATTTTTCACATATTGCATTTAAATCATTTTTTGAATAATTAGTAATTTCTTCTTCACTACTAAAATTTTCATTAACTATAATTTAAGCTATTTTCGTTAATTCTTTTGAAACATCTAGATTATTAATATATTTCTTTATCCTACAGTCTCTTAAATAATGTCATTGCCTGCCACATTTATAATAAATTACTATCACTACAAAAAATTGCCAATTAGCGACTGTATTATTTTCGTCGCAAACTTTGCGATGAATTTGCGACTGTTTTATAATTCCGTCGTGGAAAGGAAAATTCTTTTTCTTTGCGACGAAATAGCGATGAAATGAATAAACAGTCGCTAATTATTGGCGAAAAGTATACTCGCCATGTTTTGCGATGAAATTAGTGACAAAACTTGCCATCGCTACATTTTATAGTTTTTATTCATGAAATTAATTCCAGAAAATTTAGCGACGAATATTTTAGTCGCTAATTTTGGAGGAAAAATATAGCGCCATTTTTGCGACGGTTTAGCGACATCAAACTGTCGCTAATAGTAATTTGTTAAAATAAAACAATTAGCGAGGAACTATTTAGTCGCTAAACCGTCGCAAATAAATTAAAAAATAATTTTTTTTAATTTCACATCAATGATTTATTTATAGTTTCAAGTAATTTTAATATAGACCATATGAAATGAATATTTTATTTTGTAACAAAAAATTATAAATTATTTTATAAGTTGATAATAATTTTTTATCAATTATACCAAAATCTATATTTATTTATTTAGAAAATTTACATTTTTGATAATAATAATAATAAATTAATTATCACAATTATTATATATTTGCATGTTAAAGATTAATAAAAATAAATATTTATAAAATAGTAATATAAAATTTATTATATCATTTAAAATAATAATAAAAAATTTTGTAGTTTATTTTTATTTTATAAAATTTAAATCAAATATTTAATTATTGGGAATTCTATTGATTTTTTATCAATTATCCCCAAATATAAACTTATTTATTTAAAAAAATTTCATTTTTAATAATAATAATAATAATAATAATAATAATAATAATAATAATAATAATAAAGTAACTGTTATAATTATTATATAGTCATATTATGAAAAATAATAAATATAAATATTTATATAATAATAATATAAATTTTATTATTTCATTTAAAATGATTATGAAAAATTTATAATTTATTTTTATTTTGTTAAAATTGTGAGTAAATTTTAAATTATTAAAAATTTTAGTTATATATATTTACAAAATTGGACCTTGGATACAAGGATAAAATGATGAAATTTAGTAGGGGCATTTTAGTAATTTTAGAAATATACCCTACATATAAAAATAATATTTTCTCTCCCCTCACCTCTCTCCACCGTTTCAATTTAATGCGTATATGATTTTAAGCTTAATTTATTATTTAATTGAATAAGAATTAATTAATTGAATTAATTTTAGCTTTTAATAATTGAAATGTTTAGTTCTATAATTAAATTATTTTTATTCAAACTTAATTGTAACGTCCCAAAAATTTGAAATCGTGCGATAGCACTTTTAATACGGGTGTACAGTATTTTGATACTGATTCTAGGATTGATTTGTTTACATAATTTCAAAATTTTAAAGTGATAATTTAAATTTAAAGAAAAAATTTAATTACATTTATATTTTGAGCAATTGAATTACATTTTACAATTTATATAATTTATTATATTTAAATAATAAGAAACTTTTTTAAAGGTTAATTGATAAAAAAAGAGAGATTTATTAACTAAAGTTATCCAACTTGTTAACTGTTAATAATTTTAAAAAATATAATAATGTTTTGTTAATAAATTATAAATCCCACGCTACTAATAAGAAGAAAATCTAAATTGCACTGAAGTTTTAGAACGCGATTCCATACTAACCTTGTGAAACCTAATAAATCAACTGTGAGAAAGCATTTATCAAGGCAAGGAAACAAATCGTAGCTAAACAAAAAACTACTTGTCCACATGGACGGCAGATAAGATGAAAAGGCACAAACAATTTAGATTAACTAAAACATACTAAAATTACCTAAGACATATAAATCGGAAGCTAACTTGATGAAAACCCTAGAAGCAGAAGGCTTACTTTCTTGTTCTGTCTCATTTTGGATGCAGCCGCTTCTGCTTGTACTCAACAAGTTGAAGGTTTCAATCTTTGAAATTTTTTGCGGCTTTCAATTTCCAAATTAAAACAATGAAAAACAAACCTCTGAATTCAATTTCATGATTTTTAATCTCATTCTCTTTGCAGTTCAATATCGCCAACCCCACTACGAGATGCCAAAAGAAGCTCGAAATCGACGATGACCAGAAGCTGTAAGTTCTTTTGCTTTTGTCAACTTTTGTTAGAATGTGTTGAAGCCTGCTTATAGAATAAAGAGCTTAGCTATTGGCAAATAGCAGTGAGTTTGTTGGGTAGAGATATATATCTTTTCAATGTTTAGCTAGATCTAATATTAACAGGATCTAAATGATTGTTTGTTTAATGCATTGACACCCTAATACAGACTCAGCTCCCCTAAGACTCCTAGACAAAGGAAAATTCTTAATCTACGATCCTCCTTATATATAGTTTCGACCTAGAAAATAGACTTAAAGATGAATAAACTATTTCTAGGACGTAGCAGAACATTAAGAGAAGGTTCTTCATCAAGAGGAACTAACGGTGAGACTGAAAATAGAATCATAAATGAAAGAAATGAGAACCTTGCCCGTAGAATTTGCAGCATAAAGAAAAAACCAGAAGGGGTGATAGAAAGTTGAAAATGCAATAGATATAGAACAAGACTTTGACAGATTTAAGACACAATCACAGACTCTTTGACGCTAATAAACTATACAAAAAAGGTAAGTTTCTAGAAGACTATAAATACATCAATAAGGTAGAAGAACTTCCTATTTGTTGCGGAGACTTCGAGTGGGGTTTAAACCCAACTCCATTAGATAAAGAAGTAGAAATCAATTTAGAATAAATTGGAACCACTTGGATTTAAATACAATAATTCCAGTGTTGAATAGAGTGATCTTAACTATTAAGAACTACCTAGAAAAGAACTTCAATTATATATTCGAACAGATGTATAAATACTTAGAAACAACTCTAGGAAATACTGCAAAAAGACTTTGGGATGATTATAAGATGACCTACCCTAATAGCTATACAGCTTTAATAGAGGCATGACCAAATCCTTATAACTTCATCAATGCTGTAGCAAGTTTGATTACAGCACCAGACCCCAATACTGGCTCAATATACCAACAACAAGAAGCGGTAAGAAAGCTTGAACAAATCAAGTTAAATGATTGGAAATACATAGTACCCTTCTTAACAGAATTCATACATTATATTTCCAAGAGTCAGAATACTTATAGCCGAGACATTATGCATAAACTTCTTTTAAAATTACCTGGACCATTAGGTATAGAAATACAAGAAGCAGGTAAGAAGTTTATAGAAACAAGTGGCAACCAACAGACTAATAACATTGTTACACTTTGTTATTTTATAATGCAACATTTAGAGAAAAAGTGTAATGAAGTTTACATACTGACATAAATGAAGGCTAATTATGATTTTTGTGGAAAAATCTACGCGGCCCAACAATATGGAAAGACTAGTGAGTGTTCTTGCTCAAGACCTAGAAAGCCTCATAAGGCCCAATACCTTAGAAAAACTATAGAAAGGCCCAATAGACCTAGATCTCGTAAAAAGAAAATTTTTATTAGAAGATCTACAGCCAGAAAGCCTTTCTTAGACAAAAATAGACATGTTAGGAGGCATAATCCTTCTAGACAATACAAAGACACTATCACTTATTATGCTTGTGGACAAATAGGACACATGGCAACAAGTTGCCCTAATAAACATAACTTGATTAAAAGAGAAGAGTTGTTGATGGGCTTGAAATAACAGTTCAATTTGCATAATATAGGCCAAATGCTGAGAAGATGAAAGCTATGAGCTGCTGCATATAGATTTTCATCTATTTATTTATTTTTCATTTAAAATAGTTGAATATCCCTTTTGATGCACTCACATAATTTACTATAACATTGCATTCCATTTTTATTTTGGCAGTGTTAGGAAAATTCCTGTCATCTTTGTTTTACCTGTTGATCTTTTTTGGGGTCTTTATTTTATGAATTTATTGACCATTTTATTTCTAAAAATTTTTTATCTGTCATAAGGGACAGATAATTGAACATGTCCCAAAATCAAGAAACAAGTCAAGAAGTCGCAGTCCTCGGAGAAGGTATTTGTTCTTTTGTATTTCTTTACTCTTGCTTTTACTCCCAGCCCAAGAGTAGGTTTTATGGACATCTAGGTTGCTTGAATAAGCTTACAATGATCCTAGAATTTACATTCTTGCCTTATCATGGCATCAATAGTATTTCTAGTTTCTTTTTGGGAATAAATAAGTTGCAAGATAGTTTTCTAAGCTATTGGATATGTGGCTAAGGTTAAGTTGGGAATTGTCATGCTTGCAGTCAATCAATTCATTTTCTTTATAGGTATCCATCATTATAATGCTCCTGTTTGGACAAACTTGCAACCTTTCCTCAGGAAGTGGAATCTGTATGTGATTGTTATTTTCTACTTCTCCCTGTTACTGATATAGTTTTTACAGATACTAGCCTGACAAAATTAAAATTTATTGAGTTCTTATTTTACTTTATTTTTTGATTTGAGTTTCTTTTTGCAGTTTGTTTGGATGGAAGTCCTCCAGCCTACAAATACTAACCTGACATTACTGGAGCCTCGGTGTGCAGAATGGCTTCAAACATTTTAGAGTCATAAGAGCCTCTGTTTCTCATGTATGTAAAGTTTTCATTTCAGTGTTATACTTACAGTTCTTTGAGTTGATACATCTTGAAATACATACATCATGTATGAAAGATTGACTTGAAAATGAGATGGATCATCCTCCTATTGTTTTGTTTTGTTTTGTTTCAAAGGATCCAATTTAAATAAATGTTTGGCTGAAGTTGCAGTAGTTGCTAGATCGAAAATGAAACGATTAATACATGGTATAGGTAGTCTGTGTTACTTATGTTGCAGTATATTATTTCAATTAATTATTAGTTTGAAATCAATATACTTAAGAATAATGAAATTATAAAGCCATCATTTTCATAGATGAGATGGCAACAAGTAGATTCAAGGCTGGAAACTTGCTAAAATAAAAATTTATTTCCAATCCAATTAGCATAATTAATTTTAGACATAAGAAAAATTAAATAGAGAAGTACAGTTTGCAGAATAATATATATACTAGTTACTATCAAAATAAAGAACTTATAGTTCGACAAAGGAGAACTTAACAACTTAACTAATAAAACAACTATAAAAATAAAACCTATGAACCTGCTTTTCATTTTTTTTGGTTCTTGAGCAGCTATTGGTGGTATTTTCTGTTTCACAGTACTATTTGTCATGTTTAGTAGTTAATATTTGTCAATTATCTTAGTATCCGCAGCTTTGGGTTATTTTCTTAAGTAAAAAAGTGCATGTTGAGGTTCCACTTTTTTATACATTTGCTGAGCATTAGTTTTGGCATATTCCGATTATAATTGGTTATGGGAGCATGCATCACACAACAATTGATCTTTGACACTTAGAAAATGAGGCTTTTATCTAGCTTTTCTTATGGTGGGAGTTATAGTGGAATATCAAGGTCTTGATTTGCTTTTAATACATGATTTTATAGATAAAAGAAAGTAATGGCCATTTACTTAAAAGAGCAAGATATTTAAGTCTACACGTATTTTTAGGAACTGGGAATTATAAGGAATTGAAGATATCATATCCTAAGAATCTAAATTTTGTTTGGAAAAGTTGCATCTTTGGTGCAGAAACTACTAATCCAACCTTATGAATTATGTGAAAAAATATTTTAAAATGTTTGATGTGTTGGCTTATTGAATTTGAAAAAATTAAAACATCATCAATTTATACTATTGAAAATTCATGTATTGGTCTTAATATATCATTCATAATATTTTGAAATTCTAAAGGAGCATTTTTTAAATCAAATGGCATAACATTCCATTCATAATGTCCAAATGGAACATTAAATCTTGTCTTATACCTATCTTCTTCATCTACTTGTATTTAATAAATGACTTTTATATGGTATAGGGTATCTTATTGATTGTAAAACTACATTTAAAGGTTTATAATTTATTACTAATCTACGTGTGCCTCAATCTATTTTTGCAATATTCATAACATAAAATGCTGAACATGACCAAAGGGACTTAGAATCTCTTATTAATCCTTTATCCTTTAAATCTCGAATTTCTTTTTGAAATTTTTTTCTAAATCTGGTTTCATTTTGATAGCTTGAGATTTTGTTGGAATTTTCTTTTCATCAAAGTCTTTTATGTAAGATAATTATACTACATGGTGCTTTCTATTCCAAAAAGCATTAGGTATTGATGCACAAATTTCTTTTGAAAAGGTATTTTTAAATTTTTTGATTTTTTATTTTATCTCTGGACTATTTAATTGTTTTTTATTCTTTTTCCCTCTATTTCTTTTATGAGAAATTTAATTTGTTTTTGTTTATTTTTTAACAAATTGATTTATTTAATGTGTTTTCTTATATGAGTAATATTACTAGATGCTATAGGAAATTAAAATTCTAAAACAATTTCTTTATCTACAATTATTGTCTTAATACCATTATCACTTAGCTAAAAAGGATATAACATTGTAATAAAGGGTGTTCCTAATATAACTCAAGAATTTAATTTTATGACCAACACTAAATGAACTTTAAAAAAATATCCTTTATTGCAAATCTTAACTCTTGATAATTTATAATTAATTATTAACTTAGATCCATTAGAGGTTACTTAATCTTTCTTAAGTTTTTTCATAATATTTAGTTGGGATTAAACCTTCCTTAATACAATTTTGATCTGCTCTGCTATCTATTAAAGCTATTGTGGTTAAATGAAAATCATCATTAATAACTATATCTAATTTTACATACCACTTTTGATAATTTACTTGAGATAAACTATTTATGTATTCGCCTTGTGCATCTTTAATAGCAATACTAAAGGATACTATTCTTTTTAATTTTTTTATCTTCTTTTGCTGAATTACTAAGACTAACTTTGAAACTTTCTTCTTCTAAACTCTGAACTTTTCCTTTTAATATACTTACTTCTTGTTTCAACATTTTAATTTCTTCCAAAAGATCTTGAATAGTTGATTCTTTTTTAATTTTAATTTTTTTATATACTTCAGCTAGATTATAAGATGTAAAATCTCTTTGTTCTTTTGAATTGATTATTTCTCTTAATCTAAGTAGATAATTTTTTTTGAATCATTTATTTTATCAATAAAGTCTAATAAAAACTCTTTTTCATCACTTATCATATTTATATTATTACATTGATATGATCCTAAGCAACAACAGGATTCTGAATTAGAATTACTTCTTTCACTATTAGTTTTAGATTTTTCACTTATTACATTTAAATCATTTTCTGAATAATCAATAATTTCTTCATCACTACTAGAATTCTCATTAACTATAATTTTAGTTATTTCCTTTTTTAATTCTTCTAAAATATCTAGATTATTAATATTTTTCTTGATCCTACAGTCTCTTGAATAATGTCCTTGCTTGCTATATTTATAACAAATTACTATAGCTTTCTTATTAGTTTTAGGTTTAAAATTTCTATATTTTTGTTTTTTCTTAATGGGGTTTTCCTAATTGGAATTTTGTTTTGGCTTATATATTTTTTTCTTATATATGTATTTTCTTTTAGGTTTTATTTTTCTTTTAGCAAATGATGGAGCTCTAATCTGTTGATAACCATACTATTCACAAAATGAACCTAATTCTTTTCTTCCCACTACACTATCTCTCTTTAATTTTGCTTTTAGTTTTAAATCAATGCAAATTGATAATCCTTCTATGTTAACTATATTTATTAGTTGGCCATAGGTTAATTCATTATAAGGTATTGTACCATTATTATCTCTTTTTAGCCTAGTCCTTACTTTTTCAAAAAATAACTTAGGTAATCCTGTTAAAAATCTTTCTTTCCAATAAATATTATTATAATATGATATTATGATTACTTTAGTTAAAAATAAGTCCTTATACCATTTAAAGTCTTATAATTTAGGACAAGTTAAGTTTTGAAGAAATTATGGACTTCTTTCCTGATATAAATAGGGATCTCCTGCAAAATTTTTTTGTAATAGCAAATATTAAAGTACTTATTATATCATCTTTCTCTGTTTCTATCTGAATATTATTTTCTACCTTAACTATCCTTTTACGTGCTATTAATATATAATTTTTTATCTACCTCTGTTACATAATGATCCCACCATCTTTTTAATTGACCAGTAAATTCTGATATTAACATTTGAGATATTGCAGTTTCAGTATTTCCTTTTGATTTGTAAGCAATAGCTGCCATAGTCCTTTATTGTAATAAGTTTAATATCTGATATTTTGATAAACCATCTATGTTCCATTCGTATAAAGATCTACCATCATATTCTAATTGATATTTATTTTCTTCATATTGAGTATTTGAAGGTGTAGGTCTAGGATAATAATTTCGAGTTTTTGCTCTAGGTGTATATGTGTTAAAATGCAAAATTTTAATTGAAAATTCATCCTCATATTTAGCTTAAACTATTCTTTTAGGTTTTCTACTTTTGATGTAGTTTTTATCTTTGACATAGTTTCTTCATCTATAGTCATAATCTGTTAATCCTTAATATTTAGCTTTGCAAATTTTTCTTCTATTTTTCTTAATACAGGATCTTTATCTTTTAGCTTAATAATTATTCCTGGTGAAAATTCAAAAGGTTTAAACAATGGTGTTTCTAATTTAATAGGTGGATTTTCCATTACCTTTTTCGATGTCTGACCTATTTCTATTTATGACTTAGGTGTTTGTACTATTTCCTTTACTGTATTTAACTGATTAGCTATATTATCTAATATTTTATTTTAAAAATTATTTTGTAATATCACATGTTGTAAGTCTTTTCCTACATCTTTATTTTCAGCTTTTATTTCTTTAAATGGTTCAGCAAAATAATTTTTTCCTTGCTTTTTACTTGAATACACTCTAACGGAGGATGTATAGATACTGTTGATTTTCTTTCTAAAGTGTTCCATTGTTTACCTATTGTTGAAGATAAATTAATTTCTTTTTGAAATGGCTAGTCTATGTTATTATAATAACAATAATTTTCAAACCACAAAAATAAAAGAATATTAACTTATTTATCTTCCATTTCTTTATACCATAAACTTCTAAAATTACTTAATTCAGCTTGAGAAAAGTTATTAAAATACCATTCAACTTTTTCTTATTATATTTTGCTTTTAAGTCATTTCTTAAAAATTCTTTATTTATCTAAAAACTAGGCATCTTTAAATTATTAATTAATTTGAGAAAAAGCTTCCATTTGAGATCTAGTCGGGCTAACAAAATAATAATTTTCTTTTTCATCAGTATATAATTGTCTTGGAATATTTGTTTTAAAATATACTCTTTTTAATTCTAAATTCTTTGTAGATAATGATCTAGGTATTGAAGGTGTATTGTTTTAATATATAGAAGAACTACTTGATTAATTATTATATGAGAAAAATTTTATTTGAACTGATCCATCACTTTTTCTAACATTCTTGAAAAATTGATTATTAATATTAATTTGTCTGGGTTCACATATCTCTTTTAATTCCCAATTTCCTGATCTAGTAATCTCATCCCATATAAGTCATTTTGGAATTTGAATATTAGAATGGACTCTATTTGCTTCAAATAATAAAGTTTAAATTCTTTTAAAAGGTTTCCTAGTTTTAGGATATATGGTTGTGGACAGTACTTTATAATATATTCTATATATCATTGCTATTGCTTTAACATTTTTCTTAAAATTTAAATTCTTTGTTTTAATAATTAAAGTTAAAGTATCTAATATATTCGAATCCCATAGACTAATAGTAAATCATAAAAAATAATTAAAAAATATTGGTCTATTTACTAAATTAGTTTCAGCCATAGCAAGTAAAGAATTAGAAAAATTAACATGTATAACATCTCTTAAACATTAAAATAGGAGTATCTAATCCTAGTTTGAATAATTATTTTATTGTTATTTGTATTGATCCTATATGTAAAAATCTATATTTTTTTCGTCTTATGTTCAATTATTGCTTTTTTCAGATAACAATTGAATGGTTTCATATTCCTAATTGATAGCTATTATCTATTATGTTTGTTTAACAGAATAATCCTGAAAGAATTCAAAAGGGCCTATTGAATATATTGTTTAAATATCTTGTTTAGGTATAGTCCAATTAAATAAATCATTCTCCACATTTTCAATATTTACTTCTACATAATTTATTTCATCTAACTCTCTAATATTATCTTCGCTAGTTGAAATAGATCTAAAATCTTTAATAGAAAATATTCTGCTTAATCTATCCATCCGAATATATTTAATCAATCAAAATTGAAAAGAAGTTAAGAATGAAATCTGTGCGAATCACAGGACCACCCTGCTTATCGAGACAACCAATATGCCATCTTGGCTTCCAAGGGCTGACCAACACTAAGCCTTCAGGGTTGACCAATATTTCATCACTCCAAGCACAATCTCAAAATTCTCTTTAAATTTATCTCAATTAAATATATTCGGTTGGATATTTTAATTAGAATATTTATCTAGGAAACACTCAGATTATGTAATTCAACTTCACTAGATAATATATCACCTAATATATCTAAAACAATTTCTTATTCCCAATATAGGTCTAATAATGCTAATATAACTTCACTCTAAGTAAATTCCCAAAGAAATTGAGGCTCAAAATTTAACCAAGTTACACAATAATAAATACTTATGGATTATCTTAAAGATTTATTTAGATGATTAAATAATGAAATTTATAGGTTGCATTAAAAAAAAGTATGTGAACCTAGACCAATTAGTATTAATTAAAAATTTTCAAGAATATTAGAACAAAGTGATGGATCAGTTAAAATAAGATTTTCCTTAGATAATAATCAATCAAGTAGTTCTTCTTTATATTCAAACAATAGACCTTCAATACCTAGATAATTATCTGCAAATAATTTATAATTAAAAGAAGTAAATTTTAATACAAATATTCCAAGCCATTATATACTAAAGAAAAAGAAAGTGAATATTCTATTAGCCTAACTAGATCTCAAATGGAAGCTTTTTCTCAAATTAATTAGTAATTTAAATTGTCCAGTTTTCAAATAAATAAAGATTTTTTTAAGAAATGACTTAAAAGTAGAATATAAGAAGAAAAAAGTTGAATGGCATTTTAAAAATATTTCTCAAGCTGAATTAAGTAATTATAAAAGTTTATGGTATAAAGAAATGGAAGATAAATAAGTTAATATTCCTTTATTTTTGTGGTTTGAAAGTTATTGTTATTATAATAACATAAACTATCCATTCAAAAAGAAATTAATTTATCTTCAAAAATAGGAAAATATTTACAACATGTGATATTAAAAAATATTTTTTCAAATAAAATATTAGATACTATAGCTAATCAATTAAATAGAGTAGAGGATATAGTACAAACACCTAAGTTACAAATAGAAATAGGTCAGACATTGTAAAGGGTAGTAGAAAATCCACCTATTAAATTAGAAATATCGTTGTTTAAACCTTTTGAATTTTCACCAGGAACAATTATTAAGTTAAAAGTTGAAGACCCTGTATTAAAAAAATAGAAGAAAAATTAGCAAAGCCAAATATTAAGGATAAACAAATTATGACTATAGATGAAGAAACTATGTCCGAGATAAAAACTACATCAGAAGTAGAAAACCTAGAAGAACAGTTTAAGCTAAATAATGAGAATACATTTTTAATTAAAAATTTGCATTTAAATACATATACACCTATACCAAAAACTCAAAACTATTATCCTAGACCTACACCTCTAGATACTCAATATGAATGAACTAAATATCAACTAGAATATGATGGTGGATCTTTATATGAATGGAATATAGATGGTTTATAAAAATATCATATATTAAATTTATTACAAGAAATAACTATGGCAGCTAGTGCTTATAAATCAAAAGGAAATAGTGAAACTGCAATATCTCAAATGTTAATATCAGTATTTACTTGACAATTAAAAGGATGGTGGGATCATTATGTAATAGAGGTAGATAAAAATTATATATTAACATCATGTAAAAGGATAGTTAATGTAGAAAAAAAATATTATGATAGAAACAGAGCAAGATGATCTAATAAGTACTTTAATAGTTATTGTTAAAAAACAATTTGTAGGAGATCCTTATTTACATCAAGACAGAAGGTCAGAAATTCTTCAAAACTTAACCTGTCCTAAATTACAAGATTTTAGATGGCATAAGAATTTATTTTTAACTAAAGTAATAACTTGATCAGATTTGTAATAACATTTATTTGAAAGTAAGATTTTTAGCAGGTTTACCTAAGTTTTTTGCATAACGAGTAAGAAGTAGGTTAAAAATAGTTAATAATGGTACAATACCTTATAGTGATTTAACTTATGAATAACTAATAAATATAGTTAGCATAGAAGGATTATCAATTTGAACAGATTTAAAACTAAAAGCAAAATTAAAAAGAGATAGTGTGGTAGGAAGAAAAGAATTAGGTTCATTTTATGAACATTATAGTTATCAATAGATTAAAGCTCCATCATTTACTAAAATAAAAAATAAAACCTAAAAGAAAATACATATATGAGAGAAAAAGATATAAGCCACAATGAAATTATAATTAGGAAAAATCCATTAAGAAAAAACCAAACTATAGAAAATTTAAACCTAAGACTAATAAGAAAGATATATTAATTTGTTATAAATATGGCAGGCAAGGACATTATTCAAGAGACTGTAGGATAAAGAAATGTATTAATAATCTATATATTTTAGAAGAATTAAAAAGGAAAATAGTTAAAATTATAGTTAATGATAATTCTAGTAGTGATGAAGAAATTACTTATTATTCAAAAAGCTGATTTAAATGCAATAAGTGAAAAATCTGAAACTAATAGTGAAGATAGTAATTCTGATTCAGAATCTTGTAGTTGCTTAAGACTATGTCAATGTAATAATATAAATATGATAAGTGATGAAAAGGAATTTTTATTAGACATTATTGATAAAATAAATGATCCGAAAATAAAAAAATTATCTACTTAGATTAAGAGAACTAATCAGTTCAAAAGAAAAAAGAGATTTTACATCTTATAATTTAGCTGAAGTATATAAAAAGTTTGAAAATAAAAAAGAATCAAATATCCAAGATCTTCAGGAAAGAAATTAAAATATTGAAAAAAAGAAGTAAGCATATTAAAAGGAAAAGTTCAAAGTTTAGAAGAAGAAAGTTTCAAAGTTAGTCTTAGTAATTCAATAAAAGAAGATAAAAACTTAAAACGAATAATATCCTCTAGTATTGCTATTAGAGACACACAAGATGAATACATAAATAGTTTATCTCAAGTAAATTATTAGAAGTGGTATTTAAAATTGGATATAGTTGTTAATGATAAATTTCATTTAACCACATTAGCTTTAACTGATAGCAGAGCATATCAAAATTATATTCAGGAAGGTTTAATCCCAACTAAATATTATGAAAAAACTTCTAAAAGATTAGGTACCGCTAATGGATCTAAGTTAATAATTAATTATAAATTAACAAGAGTTAAGATTTGCAATAAAGGATATTATTTTAAAACTCATTTAGTGTTAGTCAAAAACTTAAATTTCGAAGTTATATTAGGAACACCCTTTATTACAAAGTTATATCCTTTCTAGATAGAAGATAATGGTATTAAGACAAAAATTTTAGATAAAGAAGTTCTTTTTGAATTTGTATTTCCTATAGTATCTAGAGATATTAGTCATGTGAGAAAATATATTCAAGAAATTAATTTGTTAAAAAAATAAAAAAAATAAATTTCTCATAAAAGAAATAGAAGGAAAAAGAATGAAAGGACAATTAGATAGTCTAGGGATAAAATAAAAAATCAAAAAATTTGGAAATACCTTTTCAAAAGAAATTTTTGCACCGATACCTAATAACTTTTTGAATAGGAAGCAGCATGTAGTAAAATTACCTTACATAAAAGACTTTGATGAAAAGAAAATTCCAACAAAATCTCAAGCTATCAAAATGACACCAGATTTAGAAAAATTTTATCGAAAAAAATACAAGATTTAAAACAATAAAGGATTAATAAGAGATTCTAAGTCCCCTTGGTCATGTTAAGCATTTTATGTTATGAATGGCGCAGAAATAGAAAGAGGCATACCTAGATTAGTAAGAAATTATAAACCTTTAAATATAGTTTTAGAATTGATAAGATACCCTATACCATACAAAAGAGATTTGTTAAAAAAGTTATACGATTAAAATATTTTTTCAAAATTTGATATGAAATAAAGATTTTGGCAACTACAAGTAGATGAAGAAGATAAGTATAAGACAAGATTTAATGTTCCATTTGGACATTATGAATAGAATGTTTTTCCATTAGGTTTAAAAAATACAACTTCAGAATTTCAAAATATTATGAATGATATATTAAGACCAATACATAAATTCTCAATAGTATACATTGATGATGTATTAATTTTTTCAAATTCAGTAAGGCAACACATCAAACATTTAAAAAGATTTTTTCACTTGATTCATCGAAGTGGATTAGTAGTTTCTGCACCAAAGATGCAACTTTTCCAAACTAAAGTTAGATTTTTAGGACATGATATAGATTAAGGCACTACAAAACCCAAAAATAGAAGTTTATAATGTACTAGTAAATTTTCAAATGAACAAAAGACAAAAAACAGTTACAAAGATTTTTCGGATGTTTAAATTATGTTCATAATTTTTGCAAGAATTTAGGAAAATTATGTCAGCCTTTATATAATAATTTAAAAAAAACCTAAACCCTATAGAAAAACATACTAGTATAGTAAAAGAAATTAAAGAAAAAAATAAAAAAAAGTGTACCATGTTTAAGTATACCACATCCAGAAGCTTTTTTAATAATAGAAATAGATGCTAGTAATATAGGTTATAGTGGTATTTTAAAACAAAATCAAAAGAAACAAAAAAAAATAGTAAGATTTTATTCAGGAAGTTGGAGTGAAACTCCAAAAAACGATGATTTTCATTTAACCACCTTAGCTTTAATAGATAGCGGAGCATATCAAAATTGTATTCAGGAAGGTTTAATCCCAATTAAATATTACAAAAAAACTTCTGAAAGATTAGGTACTACTAATGGATCTAAGTTAATAATTAATTCTAAATCATCAAGAGATGATATAACATTGTAATAAAGGGTGTTCCAAATATAACTCTAGAATTTAAGTTTTTCACTAACACAACTTACTGCAACCCAGGTGTTTCAGACTATCTTTTAAAATATTGTGTAATGTTCAATGTTTCAAGGATTGTTTCATGGACATATCACATTTCTAAATAGATTAATCTGTTACCAATTCTTTATCGAAAATTTCGAGTAAAATGGTGGGAAAATTTTATTGTTAAGAAGGCCGATAGATAAGCAGTTATTGATTATTTTGACTAGTAAACGTCTATAGCTTCATCGTTAACTTTTTCAACTGGATTTATTGTCAATAAAAATGAAATTGTCAATTTATTATCTTCAGCATCCACAAAAGAAGAATTAAATTCTATTATCAATCAAATTTAAACTCAAAGGGCAAACTCGTTACTACTCATCCTCCTCGCCGTGCACTTGAAGATTCTCAAGATCCGTTTAAAGATATTGAATAATAGATTATAAAAAAATTGTATGTAGTCTTATGTTGTAACATGTAGACAACAAGCAAAAGCAATAAAATGTCAATAAAATGAAGATGTAAATGTATACATATACGTATACGTATATATATACATATAAATATACATATAAATATATTTATACCTACACACACACACACACACATACATATACATATACATATACATATACATATACATATACATATACATATACATATACATATACATATACATATACATATACATATGTGTTTATCTCTCTCTCTCTCTCTCTCTCTCTCTCTCTCTATATATATATATATATATATATATATATATATATATATATATATATATATATATATATATATATACATATATATATATATTTGTATGTATGTATGTGTGTGTGTGTATATATATGCATGTACATATATATCTATATATATACACACAAACACACACACAAGCATTTATATATATATATATATATATATATATATATATATATACATACATACAAATATACATACATACATAAATAAATACATACATACATATATATATATATCTGTGTGTGTGTGTGTGTACATACATATATATATGTATGTACACATACATACATACATACATATATACATACAAACATATATATATATATATATATATATATATATATACAAACAGAGAGATAAAAACAAAAATATATACGTATATACATGTACATATAAATGTATAAACATATACATGTGTGTAAGTGTGTGTGTATATGTATATGTATATGAATATGTATATGTATATGTATATGTATATGTATATGTATATGTATATGTATATGTATGTATGTGTACATACATATATATACAAGTATATGTATGTACATGTATGTATAGACATATATGTATGTACGTGGATGTATATACATATACTTGTATATATACGTATGTATATGGATGTATATGCATATAATTGTATATATATGTATGTACACATACATACATACATACATACATACATACATACATACATATATATATATATATATATATATATATATATATATATACATGTACATCCATATATATGTATATATATGTATGTACACATACATGCATACATACATACATATATATATATATATGTATATATATACACATACATGCATACATACATACATACATACATATTTGTCTATACACACACACACACACATATATATATATTGCCTATATTTATTATATATATCATTTGTTATTTATTTATCACTAACCATTATATTTCTCATTTTTTTAACCGTACACATATGACCGAGACAAATGTAAGTTTTTGAAGGAAATGATAATTAAGTCGTTGCTTTTTTGTATATTTGTTATATAATTTTATCTTTCATGTTATTTTGCAATTATTTTTTAATAATAATTTTTTTTTCCAACGTCCATTTAAAAACTCACTAAAATGGTTTTATACAAATGGAAAATTTCTACAATAAAAGGGGACCACCTTTCCATATTTCATCTAAAAATAACAAATAAAAGTAAATATTTTTGTTATAAATGAATGAAAATATTCTTTTACCTGAAAGTCAACCAATACTATCCTTTCTCAAAGCTCCAATGGGCAAATATCCCTATTTTTGTCAAAAAATACATGCATAAACTATTGTTTTGTAAAATATGCATACAGGAACCAATGTTTCCACCTAAAATGATATTCAATAAAATTTTCAATTTATGTGTGGATTTACATTTATATAGTTATATTTATTTCTATTGCTTTCTATGCCATAATTTACTACTTTCAGTATAACATGTTTTACAACTTTCCAACTTGAATGAGTGAATTTATGTGAGAAGAGATATACAATAATTAATCCTAAAAGCCATTTATATAACATTAACCAAAGGCATGAATAAGAGTGAGATCCTAAATCTATCTTTTGTTTTGGCCTCATAAGTTTATAGAACTTCTTTTTGATATTTTATTGGGTGGCAACTCTATGATACCTATCTTGTGGGGCCCAACAAATGCTTTCATAGGTTGATTGCCAACAATGATATAGGGGTACCCCAAGATCCTATCTCGTACCCTTTTGAGGCTCGAGACTTAGTTAATTAGGTTGAATCCTTATCCATTGCAAAATAACTAGCCTTCACACATTTGATGAATCTTTGTTCGATCTCAGGTCCTAAAAAAAGAATTTTGAGAACAAACAGGATACCTATAAAGGGGTTCTATGCATATGATAGTGGTGACTCCACTAGCAATCGAACATAAAATCTTTGGTTTTAGCCTCATAAGATAATAACTCATTTCCTGATATTTTATTAGATGGCAACTCTATGATACCTACCTTCTAGTGCCCAATAAATACCCTTATAGGTTGATGGTTAATAATGGAATAAAAGTACCTCAAGATGCTATCTTATACATTTATGAGGCCCGGGGCTTGTGAATTGGGTTGAATCCCTATCCATTATAAAACGATCAACTTTTATAAGTTAAATAAACCTTTATCCGATCTTGAATCCTAAAAGTGCACTTCTAGAAACAAGCCAGATACCTATAAGGGGATTTGGTACATGTCATAATTAACATGATACTAACAACTCATCTTACGAAGAGGGTTTTTCAAAAAGAAAAAAAGGGCAAAGGTGTGTACTTCTTAACAAAATTTAAGAAGTTACCATCAGTTACTATCTCCCCTAAGGATGCTAGTGACTTAAATTTTCCTTATAAAGATGCCCTAGTAGTGCAAGTTGCAGTTAATAATTTCCTCATCAAAAAAATCCTTGTAGTTAATGGAAGTGTGGTGAATGTCCTCACCCTAAAAGCTTGCAGAAAGATGAACCTACCAATTGAAGGATTGAAGCCTATTACCATCCTACCGATTGGACTTGGTAATGCCACTATCTCAGTGGTTGGATTGGTAGAACTTGTTATAGAGCTGGGAGATGAAGAAGTGACATTTACATGCAAAACTTTGGTTATGGTGATTGATATAAAGTTTGCATATAATGCCATTTTTGGAAGACTATTGTTTTTCAGTGTGGAGCTATCACTAGCAAATGATACATGGTGATAAAACTTCCCATCAAGAATTTAATTGTAATCTTAAGAGCAAACTAAAAGGCCTCAAGAGAAGCCTATATTGCTATGGTAAAGGAAATGAAATAAACCTATATAATAGCTCAGACTAGAAAGGGAAAAGGTTCCTAACAAACCCAAAATGAATCATCAAAGTGATCTCATCTCCAAAGCGTTATCTAAGGGGAAGAAGGTGTAAATCAGATTAGGCATGTCCGAAGAGGTGGAAGAAAGAGTGATACAAATGTTGATAATTAACTAAGCTTCTTTTGCTAGAAACTAAAAGATATCCTTCACATAGATCCAAAGGTGATTACTCACAAATTGAATGTTGATCCAAATCATCCACCTGTTAAGAAAAAGACAAGAAGGAATACCCCTAACTAAACAAAATTTATTTTTAAAGAAATTAATTTTTTTGCTTAAGGTAGGAACCATTAAAGAAGTTCATTACCTTAAATGGCTTGCTAATGTAGTTTTTGTAAAGAAAAAAAATGGAAAGCTAAGGATGTGTGTAGATTTCACTAATTTAAATAAAGATTGCCCATTAGATAGTTACCCACTTTTAAGCATTGATCAACTTATGGATGTTACTACTTACCATGCCATCTACTCATTACTCGATGCTTATGCAAGGTATCATTGGATTATGATGTGGTTGCTTGATTAAGAGAAAATAATTTTTATTACAAACGATGACATCTTTTGTTACAAGGCCATATTGTTCAAATTAAAAAATGCAGGGGCAACATATTAGCACTTGAACAAAATTTTCAAAGAGTAGATTGGGCAAAACTTGGAAGTATATGTTGATGACATGATTGTTAAAAGCAATAGCCTCGAAAAGTGCCCAACTAATATAATAAAGGTGTATACCACTCTTAATCAATTTCAGATGAAATTGAACCTTGAGAAATGCATGTTTAAAGTTCCCTCAGGAAAATTCTTGGCTTTTATTGTATCAAAAAAGGGAACTGAAGCTAACCCTAAGAAAATCAAAGTAATAATGAACATATAACCTCCAACTAGAGTAAAGGACATCTAAAAGATGAAGGGTAGAATTATGGCAATAGGCATGTTCATTTCATGTTCTACCAATCAATGCATACCCTTGTTCAAAAGGTTGAGAAAAGCAATGTCTTTACTTGGGGGAAGGATTGACAAAAAGCTTTTAAAGAGTTAAAGCAATTTCTTACTAGTCCACCATTATTGAGCTGGCTGGTCCCTAGAGAAAAGCTCTACTTGTATCCGTCCATCTTTGGAGAGGTTATGGCTATAGTTTTGATTAGAGAGGAAAGAACTTATCAACATTCAATCTACTATGTTAGCTAAGGGTTGAGAAGATCAAAATTGAAAAAAAGTCTAATCGAGTAGCTGATCATCGCACTTATGATGTACATTAGAAAATTGAGATAATACTTTAAAGCACACACAATCATCATCTGATCCGATCAGCCCCTTAAAAAGATCCTTTTAATGTTGGACTTGGAAGGCAAAATGGTAGGATGGGCCATTAAATTACAATTAAAGTGCAAGATTTGGCAAATTTTGTTGTAAAATTCACACTACAAGAAAATTTAGCAATGGAAAATAGCAACGGAAAATTGGTATTTTCCATTGCTAATAAAAAAATAGCAACAAAAATTTTCGTTGCTAATCTGGCGGTTGCTATTTTTTAGTAATAAAATTTCATTTTCTTTGCTAAATTTAGCAATGGAAAATGAATTTCGTTGCTAAATTCAACCAACTCATTTTCGGTGAATTGATAATTTTTAGCAACGAAAAATGAAATTTAGTTGCTAAAATTAGCAACGGAAAAGACTATTTCGTTGCTAAATGTAGCAACGGATTTGATATTTTCATTGCTAAAATTAGCAACAGAATTGACTTTTTCATTGCTAATTTTAGCAACCAAAAGTCAATTTTGTTTTTTTAAGCTGTATAATTTTATTTCAAACAACGGGAGTGAAATAGCAACTCAAAGAACAAATACATACTAACAAACTCAAGAACACAGTGCAGAAACAAAATCTCTACCTAAGAAACGAAAGAATAAAGGCAAAAATCCAGAAAAAAAGCCATAACAACCCCCAAAGAATAAGAGAAAACAAGCCAATGCTACAAATTTGGATGATAGACAATTCATACAATGGATTCATTCAATTTACACTTAGCTTGATATTTTAATAATTTACTTGATCTGTGAATAAATAAGTGTGTGAATGCAATCTCATTTGATTTTCAAGATTGAAGACTAACCTGACTCCTACAGAACTCTAAATTCATCTCATATTATTTTTCTAACAACCTATAAAATTTACTAATGAAAAGTTTATTCATCAAAATTCTCTAATATAGTTAACTCTAATAACCCAATTCCAACTAACCATTTGAAGACATTTAATTATAACTTATTATTATTATTATTATTAAATTACTTGACATTATCAAATACAAATTCACAATTATCCTTTGCATTTAAAAGGTATAGTCATCAAGTGACAAGTGTGATTAAAAGTTGTTGTGTTCACTAGGAGAGCAAGTCATTAAAATTAACTCTATATTTGCATGGAAAAGAAAAGCCATATCTCACATTAAATTAGGTGAATGTGCAGCAGGAAAGACATATAGCTTCTTTGATTTAATTACATCAATGTATGAAAATAACATATGACATACACTAGTTGTTCATACATATGACATACACTAGTTGTTCATACAAATAAAAGCACAAAAAAAGGTAACCAAACCACCAAACATATGTACATAAGCAACAATCACATATAATTCAATAGATTATGGATAAAATCAACAATTACCAACAATTTATCATCAGAAATATAGATAATAAAAATCCTAAATTAAATTAGAATTTGAGAAGAAATGAATAAATCTAACATAAAGCCTAAATGGATTATTTTTACGGTACAGACTATTTTGGTCATAACTTTTGCTACAAGTGTCAGATTTCTTATTATATTATATTTTCGGAAAGCTCATTTTGAGATGGTCAATTATTATTGAGCTTTGCTCCCATAACTACAATTTTCGGGCCCAAAAAATAACGTTTAGGTTGTCATTTTTTAGTTTAAAGTTTTTAGGGTTTTTCAGGGACATTTGGTCTTTTCTTGTTTTCACTAATATAAATTATTTTCTTTCCCTAGTTCAAGTGAAAGGAATCCATATCTTAATCACATAATTTAATAATAAATTTAAATATAATTATTTATTATTTTTAATTAAATCTATGGAAAATCCTAATCACTATCTTTTATATACCAAAACTATGGACAATTCCATATCACAAAACACAATCTTTGACAATACCCAATATGCATGAAGCCATAAAATGCTCGAAAAGTACTGTAAATACCTATTTTAATTATAATAATATTTAAAGATATTTTTTCTAATATGCAGTAAAAGAAGTACAAAATATTTAAAAGTCAAATATTTTTCATGCGAAATTTTGGATTCTAACAACAAGCAAGAAAGAGACAAATCTGGATTCTAGCAATTAAAATTAAATATATTGCAGAGAGCAGAGGATGATGAGACAAAAAATGAAAGAGGAAGGAAGAAAGATTTATCGGCCACTGGAAAAGGGCAGATATGGGGAAGATCGAATGGCAAAAACTGACCACAAAGCACTGACCAAAGAATAGAAAATGGTAGAGAGTAAAAGAGAAGAAGAAACACAAAAGATCAAGCAAAGAATGACTTATCGATCACCGAAAAGTGGCAGATCTGATCGGACGACAAAGAAAATGCAGTGTGTGAAGACAAGAAGAAAAGTGGCAGATCGTGAACAAAATAAAAAATGAAAACGAAGGACGAAACAAAAAAATCAAGCATAAAAATACTTATCAGTCACCGAAAATGGCAGATATGAGTAAAAACAAACGGCGAGATAAAATGCAGAACGGGAAGAGAAGAAGAAATATGGCAGATCATGAAAATAATAAGAAAAATTACAACGAAACGAAGAAACACAAAAGCATAAAATTACTTATCGGTCACCAGAAAGTGGCAGATCTGAGGAAGAATGGACGGCCACAGAAAATGGCTAAGTGTGGAGAGAAAAAGAACAATGCCAGATCGTGAAGAGAAGAACAAAAATGAAAGAAATAGGGTTTTTTCTTATATATATTATTTTTTAGCAATGAAATTTAATTTCGTTGCTATTTTAATAACGATTTTAAATTTAGCAATGAAATTTAAATTTCATTGCAAAAATAGCAATAGAATTTAAATTCTATTGCTCTTTTATGTTGAATTTAGTGAAGGTAATATTTTTTGCAATGAAATTAATTTTCATTGCTAAAATAGCAATGGAATTTAAATTCCATTGCTATTTTCCAGTTGAATTATGTGAAGGTAAGGTATTATTTTTTGCAATGGAATTAATTTTCGTTGCTAAAATAGCAACGAATTTCAATTTCGTTGCTATTTTCTAGTAGAATTATGCGAAGGCATTATTTTTAGCAACGGAATTTAAATTTCGTTGCTAAAATAGCAACGAAATTTAAATTTTGTTGCAAAAATATCAATGAAAATTAAATTCCGTTGCTATTTTTAGTAATGGAAATTGAAATCTGTTGCTATTTTAGCAATGGAAATTAATTCCATTGAAAAATATTCTACCTTTACTTAATTCAACATAAAATAGCAATGAAATTTAATTCCGTAGCTAATTTTCATCCCAAATTTTTTCTGCTATCAAGTGCCACCATATTTAGTAACAAAATTCTTTTTTCATTGCTAATTTCCGTTGCTATATTTTGGCGCTAAAATCTCCCCTCTTTTTAGCGACGAAATACAACCATTTGGTATTCTGTTGCTAAATCCCTAAAACTTCAACCAATTTTAGCAACAAAATTGATTTTTTGTTGCTTAATAGCAACCGAATTGGTATTCCATTGCTAAATTAGCAATGGAATGAATTTCGTTGCTAACTTGCTATTTTCTTGTAGTGTCACAAGAGAACACATAATCCTAAATCCCAATAAAATTTCTTAGAAGATGATCATTGATAGAGCTTTCAATAGTAGGAGAAGAAGTGTTGGAATAGTCATCAAGGGCCCTCAAGGCATATCAATCAGGTATGCAATAAAGTTAAGTTTTGAAGCCTTTAACAATGTGGTAGAATATAAAGTGTTTCTCTAGAGTTTAAGGCTGGTCAAGTATTTTTGATTGAAAAGCCTTAGAATCAAGAATGATTCTCAACTTATAACAAACCAAGTGCTTGGAAATTTTAAAGAAAAAGTGTAAAACATAAAGAAATATTTTTTAAAGGTCAAAATAGCTCTTAAAGATGTGGAAGATGGAGGCATAACTTGGAGTCTATAGAAAGCCCCAAAAGAGGAGAGAATATGGCTGATTGCTTACCAAATTAGCAGCCTCAAATTAGCATATAAATGACGAAAATGTAATAACCAAAAAATAATTACAGCCCTCCCTCAAGGAGCCAGATGTGATAAAGATCGACCAAAGAGAAGAGATCTTGATGATCCCGATCGTTCGGTACCTCTGATAAGGAGAATTGCAAAAATATGATGCAAAAGTAGGAAGATCATAAGAAAATTGCTTAATTATTCCATAATTGGTGATAAAACTTAACAAAAAGGCATATAGCCATCCATGGCTCAAATATTCCCTAGGGAAAATAAAGATTACATCATCTAAGAATTTCATGAAGGAATTTATAGAGCCCATGAAGCTAGTAAAACGATCAAAATAAAAGTCCTACAGATTGGCTACTTTTAACCAAACATCTTTAGAGATGTCTAGGATAGAGTTAAGAAATGCCAACAATGCTAGATTCATGGAAGAATCATAAGTTAGCCAGCTATTGAGCAATTCCAAATCAGGATACTAACCATTTAATCAATAGGGTTTGGATATTTTAGGTCTTTTTCCACAAAGCAAATAGAAAATGAAATTTCATGTCATAGTTGTAGACCATTTCCTTAAATGGATCAAAGTTGAGCTATTGGCTATAATTACAGCAGAAAGAATAAAAAACTTTGCTTAGAAGGAAATAATTTGTAGGTATGGACTATAAAAAGTCTTTATTATAGGTAACAACAAGTAATTTCATAGTTTAACTTTCAAATCTTTTTGTTTCAATTTGAGGATCAATATGAGATTAACTTAGTAACTTATCCTCAAAGCAATGGTATGACTGAAGTTTTGAACAAAATGATTTTAGTAGGATTGAAAAAAAGGTTAGGAGAGGTAAAGGGCACCTAGATAGAGGAGTTGTAAAGTGTCTTATGGTCTTACAAGATCTCATCTAGACTTTGAACACTTCAAACTCCATTCTCCCTAATTTACATATCAAAAGAATTTATACTAGTAGAAATTCTCATTCCCTCTTGCCATTCAACTTTCTTCTCCATTCGAAACAATGAGTAAGAAAGAAGATAAGACTTGGACCTAGTTGAGGAAAAAAGGGAAGTTGCTTATGTGAACATTTCTACTTACATGTAAAGAATCACCAGGTACCACAACAACAAGGTAAAGATAATAACCTTTAATTTTGAGGACTTAATTCTGAGGAAAGCAGACATTAGCTCAAGCAATGCTAGAGTGGGAATACTAATGATTAATTAAGAAGGATGTTATGAAATTTCCAAAGTTTTAAGTAAAAATAGTTACAAATTATGAGCTATGGATTGACCAGACATTCCCAAATCTTGGAATGTAAGAGTTCTTAAAAGGTATATGATGTAATTTTTAATCCAAACATCTGATGTAATTTTTACTATCCATATTCAATGAACATTATTTTGATTGATGATTTCATGATCAAAGAAATTAATCTCAATCACGTGATTGATGCTTTACATTTTATTTGTCTTCCCAATTGATAATTTTTCGATTGAATAATTCAATCTTAGTCTTATGAGTGATGCTTTACAATTTACTCATCTATTTCTTTGAAGTGAAAATTAAAGCCATTTACTGATTTAGATAAAAGAAAGCACTTATTAAAATTGATAAAGTAATATGGAGACTTGTATTCTAATCAATGTGGAAAATGAACATACAAGTCTTAAGAAGTCTTTATCTTAATTATTCCACCAAAAGTTTGATGCTATTCTAGTTTTGATAAGATCAAGTTGCCTTTTAACTTTGATGACCTAATTAAAGTCCTGTATTTTGCTTAGTCCAACCATGTACGCATATAGGTCTAAAAACATCACTTTATTTTCCCAAGTTAAAAAAATGGCTATATCCTAATTTTAATCAAATTAACATGCTTTGATCTTCATGTGTTGAACCTAGAATGCTTTAAGTTAAAAGGTTTCTTTACGCTTAGAAAAATAACACTTAGAAATATTTAGACTTATCATTTAAACTAGAAATATTTAGACTTATCATTTAATCAATATTTTATTTTGAAGATTTGACAAAAGAAGACTAATTTCATTAATTAAAAATTTTAGAGGAATAAGAGAAAGGAAAATGCAAAACTACGTACAAAAGCATAATTTTTTTTGTTTTACTCTTCATCTTCCCCGAGATGATTGATAACCTCAGCAGGATGCTCCTTATCTTCATTCTCAGAAGGTGGATCAAGTAAGCTAGTAGGATTTTTTATGAATTTGAAATTATAATTAGGGAAGTGCCTCTCATACTCCAACTATAAGTAGGTAAAGAGGTCACTTTGGAGTTCCCCAAGTTGATCTATCAATTGGTTTTTCAGATCAACCAACTTCTTTTATTTTGGCCTTCCATTGGAGCTCTTAGTTCTTTGACTCGACTGACCCCACCTTTATTTTAACCTCTTTTGTTTGGGCATAAAGTGAAGTTATTTAGGAAGATAGCTTTGGCTAAATAGATTAAAGCTAAGAGCCATATTCGACCTTAGGTGTAATACCCCAAATTATTCCCTAAAAGATTTTGGGACATGAGTTGGTAATAATAAATTTGTTTAGGGTATATAATTTATGGTAAAATTTAGGAATTTCAGTATGAATTTGCAATTGGGGGCCTAAATTGAAATAAAACTAGAGGTAAGTAGTAGACTAAAGTGATATTGTGCTAAGATGTTTCTTATAGGACTACCAATAGGAGAGTGACATCTAAAATTTATAAAAGGATTAAAACTGAAGTTAGCTAAGGCAGAAATCTGCATTTCAGTAGGGAGGCTGACCATCAAAGAAAGAGAACCACTCTTTCTAGCTATTGTTTTTCATCTCCTCTTCTTCTCCATTTACCTTAAATCCCAAGTTTACTAGAAATTATCAAGGGAAAAAGGAAAAGAGTGCTAGTTGAGGAAACAAGGTCGGCAACTGAACGTAAATAAAACTCATTGCTTTTTGTCTTCCTTATTTTATAAATTCATAATAAGTTTCTGAAATGGGAATTTTCGAGTAATAACTTTTGAGATTTTCTATATTATGCTAAAGAGTAAGGTAAAATTAAAGAGAAGGAGTAGGTCTAGATGTTGGGTTATCGTATCCTTTACCGGTAAGTAAATAATTAATTTATTGCTTAACCAAAGATTTAAAGCTGCTAGATATTTTTATATATATTCTAAATAGTGTTAGCGACTGGAAATGATTTGTGAGAACTAAATAGGTAAGAGTAAGAGATAATGCTATTTAATCCTGTTGTAAGTTCTCTAAGCCACTAAATCGATGTGGAGCAATCTCTAGGTAGCTCTCCCTTTTTACGTAAGGGTATTAAGAGTGAGTGAGATAGAATATGATGCTAGAATTTCTTAGTAGAGATCTGATAGAGAATCGATAGACAATTATTAAGTTTATGATGAAGAATGATATTCAATTACTTAACACTTGCTGATGTTGGATAGCTTTTAGAATAAATTATCATATGGTAAAATAATTAAGAATAGATCGATTTATAACTTCAAAATTAGAGCCCTAATAGGATTCAAGCTAGTGGATTAAATGCTAGGAATATATATTGAATGTAGGTTGAATTGCTACAAATGATGCTTGCAACCATCCTACAATAAATTAAAAATTTTAATCAACCAAGCTGAGACAAGCCCTAGCTCAGCCTAGTCACCAATACATTGCTAGTCTAAAAGTTTAGCTGGGTCACTTAGTGGGCTTTATTCCAGAAGCATGCAACCCGACTAATCTAAACCCCATCCCAGCCAGGTCACTTTTGCTTTGTTATGTAAATTTGTGATTTTTGCCTTATTTTCTGAATTTGCTTTAATGTGTCCTAAGCTATATAAATTCTTTAGTATTCTACTCATATCACCTATAATGGTTATCCATGGATATTTGATCTTAAGTCTTATTAAGGTTTAAGTGAGGATTGTGAAGACATATTTCCTTCTAATGATTTCGATGAGTGAAGTAAATTACATTTAACCTTGCCTGGAGTCTTAAGTTGTTGGATTTCTTTCTTATTGATGTAGGTTTGACAATAAAATTAGGAACATCAAATATGTTCAATAAAAAATTAGTGCTATGAAATTCTGTTGTAGTTTCTTAGACTCTACTAGAATATTTATAGAGCAATCTTTTAGGATTTCTCTCTTTATAATGGAAATTTGAAATAAATCAACTGAAATATGAATACTAGAAAATTTCTAGTAGGAAATTAACCCTAAATTTAATGAATAATTTTTAAAATAATTCTGATAAATGAAGTTATGCTCCAAGACCTGAACCATACTGATAGTCATGCAAATAGAATATATATTGTATTTATATCATAGATACGGGTTGGATATATATTTTTGATGCACGGAGAGATCACCCGATGGAGATAACTAGGTTTTATAACTACCTTAATATAATTTAAAGTTTCATGTTTAATCCTAACTTTTAACTAAATGTCCCTTACATTATACTCATATACTAGTAAATTGATCTTACTATTCGATATATTATTGTATATGAAACTTAAGTTTGGAATCTAACAAATACATTACGAGAGTTTAATTGAATGCTTTCTACCCCTAATAAGTTTGCTAACACACACACACACACACACACACATATATATACACCATGATCTGAGGCAGCCTAGAAAAGGGTTACCTGATGATGAGGAAGCAAAACATTCCTGATAGAGAGCATGAATTTCGAAGCTTCGATCTTGATTTCCATATTTTATGATCATCTTTTAAGGGTTTTTATTTCATTTTCCAAAAGTTTGAGAAATATTTTAGAGAAAACCTTAATTTTAGTCCTCTGGTAGTGACAGACGAACTTTTATTATGGAGGGACGATCATCTATGGCTATCCTTCCCCAGTCTAGGTAAGATCAAATGAAGTTTTGTAAATTTTAGGGAATTGTGTAGGGACAGTCATCTATGGGATATTTCTAGATTTTCCCATATTTTCTAGTTTTGAAAAGATTTGATAGGGATTAGATTTAAAAGATGTAATTAGCCTGAATTTTGGGGAATTTAACCTTCTTGGGGAAGAAGATTTGGAGTCTATTTCCAACTATTCCTTAGGTATAAAAAGAAAAATATTAGGAATTTAGGGTGGCTGGACTTTGAAACTTAGGAAGAAAACACCTTTGAGGAAGAAAAATCAATTCTTTGCTTTTGGAGGTTATTATTAAAACGATTTTTAAAAACTAAAACATTTTTTTGTTAAATGTAGAGATAAAAGATTGAGGTTTTAAAGCATGCTTTCTAGAGCTACAGAGTCAAAAAATCATTAGGGTAATATTCTAGGCGCCATCTTCTTCCTCTTTCTAAACTTCATTCCATGATCATATAAATTAGGTTATATCATCCTCCTTTCACGATTTTATGCTATTTTATGCTTATTTATAATGTCTGTGTGATGCCATGATAAATATGATGATTATCTAAATAGGTAAAATAATCTTTTAGTTCCTATTTTTACATGCCTTATTATTGATATTCCATAGTGTTTGATTTATTTTGCATATTTATATATGATTAACCTGTTCTTGCATGTTTTAGGACTTTTTTTATTTATTTTATAATCTAGCATGATTTAAAGTCTTATAACTTAATGTGTAGAGATTATGAGTGATTTTACCTTGTTTTAGGTTAAGATTTCCTTTCTATGTCTATTTTTCAAGTGATAAACAGGAAAAAGGCATCATAGAGGGCCATATGTTGTGCAACAAACAAGACATCGCAATGCTTTCTCCTCATCCTATCTCTCCACTTTACTTGGGGTATTTGTTGGCATCCAGGGGCATTTGGGGCATGATTTTCTATTAGTTATCATATTTTAATATATTTCATGCTAATTTTAGTTATTTTTGGTGTTTAAATTCTTTTAAACTCATTTCATGTCTTTGTAAGTATGATTTTTAATTTTGTATTCATATTTATTTATTTATTTTAGTCTAACTATTTTTGTGATTATTTTAAGTTAGTTCAATATTTATCTTATTTTGATGCACTAATTAATTTGATTTTCTTGTGTTTTTGTGTGAGCAATTTATTTTATGCTTTTTTGGAGTTTTTGGGGAAGATGATTCTACCTTGGAAGTCATACACCATTTGGTTTCTTCTTTACTTCTCTTCTTTTATTTGTATTTAGGTTTTTTATATTATTTTTATCTATATTGCTTTGTTTATGTTTTTGTTTATTTTGATTATGTTCTAAATTTTGTATTTTATCTTTTGGATGTTGTTGTATTGGGAGTTTGTAATAATTTAGTAAAAAAGGATTTTTTTGGCATGCTAATTATAAAAAGTCATGTAAATGTTTTCAGTTAATTAACTCGCACTTTTGAATAAAAGGGAACAATGTCTAATTTTCAAGCACAAAATCACATGATAAAAATGAGAGTCTGTTTTCTTCAAAATTGGGATCACTCATCTTGTATTTTATTAAAAACCAATTAAGACTCTCCCTCCTTTTTGTTTGTATTCGTGTGGGAACCAATGTTCCCAAAACTTAACTAATTTCCCATTTTATATATGTATTTCTTTATTTCTTTGCTTTTATTTGGATAATTTGCTTATGTAATAATTTAAGTAGGATTATTTGCTTTACTTATTTAATCAATTTGATAGATGTTTGACTTGTTTATTTACCTTATATGTAATGTATTGTGTGAGAAGGGAGATAGTGAACTAATAATAAAAAAAAGCTTAAATTTAAAAAGCACCTAACCCAGATGAAAAGTAAGAGTGATGTCCCTAATACTATTCTTTATTTGAGCATCACGAGGGTTGAGAATCATTTTCTAATGTTATGTTGGATTATGACTCCATAGCGCTTACATCTTTAAGCCCACTTTAGATGCCTTCGTAGGTTGACCGTCAATAAAAGATTAGGCCTAAAGCCCTCTCTATTGTAAAGTAGCCAATTTATGAAATATAGTAAGCCTCGATCCGATCTTAAACCCTAAAATCAAGCTTTTGAGTAACAACCCGAACATCGAAAGGGCACCGATGCACATCATAGTGGCAACTTCACTTAGGACTAAAGAGAAGACATCTCTAAGCTGGTAGGGTTAAGGTCAAAATTAAGATCAAAGTTGGAGTCTAAGTTTAGTTATGAGTTTGAACTTTCAGAAAGTAGTATAGAAACCAAATTATAAGACATGGATGATGAAATACCAAATGAGACTAAGAGAGTTGTAGATGAGGCAAAAGGCTCACATCATTAATGAAAAGGTTAGTCGCTTTTGTTTCAGGACCATCAGTGACATAAGATAAATTAGATTAAAGGTTGGATAAGAGGTTCCAAGAGTTTGAGGAGAAGATAATGGCCATGATTGGTGGTCTGGTGGCTCTTTTAGTACCAAATGTGAGAACTTAACCTACAGCATAAGCTCATAAGAAAACAAAGCCAACATATGTTTAGGGATGCTACCATGATGGATGCTACTATGCCTTGAGATCAACCAAGGAGTGAAAGAAGGTATGAGTTAGAGAATGACTACATTAAAGAGAAGGATAAAAAGTATGACCCTCTTCTGATGAATGTTAAAAGTAAGGGTCCTAATGTTGATGAGGTAGCCTTTAGAAGATGCAGGAAAAGGTTAAAGTTATATCCAAGTTGTTGTTTGTAAGAAAAGGGATAAACCATAAAGATAGGGATCTAGATAGAGATGAGCCACTACTAATATGTATGAATTATGCTATATTATTAGTATCTTTTTAAGGTGTTTAGTATGTTTATTTATTGGTAATTTGGTTAAGTTAGTGATAATTTCTTAACTTAGCATGTTATGAGCTTAATTAGTTAATTTGGTGTTTTTAGGTGTGTTTTTAAAGAAAAAGAGAAATTACAAGGGAAAAGATGCATTTAAAGTATTTTTAAGGAGCAATTGTCATTGTGTAATCTAGTGCCTCATCACTCGATGGAGAAAAACTTCACTCTGCCAAATGAAGCATTAAAGGAGCAGTGAAGGATTGAAGGTCCAATCGGTGGAGCAAAATTTCACTTTATCGAGTGACCTAAAGAGGAAGTACAGAGGAAGACCACTGGGTGGAGTGAGATTCTCACTCTATCGTGTTAGTGAAAGAGCATAAGGCAGAGAATCATCAATCGATGGAGTGAGATTTTCTAGTGTACCAAATCCAAGACATTAAAGCATGATCAAACTCTTTGTCTTTCTGAAATAGGAAGTTTGAAGCTACAAAAATTCCTTATTTTTAAGCTATAAGCACACTTAAACATAGAATTAAGAGAGCTTTTGGAATTATGAAATTTTACAGTTTTTTAGTTATAGTTTGTTTTTTAGATTATTTTACTTTTAGACAAAGGCTGAGAAGTTTTGAAGTTTTTATATCATTTTTATTTTTAAGATGAAGTGTGAGTAGTTTCTTTACTTTTTCTAAAGGATACTTGAATCCTTAAACTCTTATTGTAATGACTTAAGTTATGCTTTAATTTTAATGCAAGTTTGATTATTTCTTAGTTTTAAGCACATTTTTATCTCTGGTTATATTGAGATTGATTGTTAATTTATTTGATTAATAGTTAATAATTGATCTAAGTATATGCTATGGTATGTATATTCTTGGATTGGTTTACTAGTGTTAATGCACGATTATTTTCTAACTTAGATGTAATTGTGTGTCGGTAATAGTGAATTAATACTAAGAGAAGTTGAACTAAGAATAGGTTAAATTTGAGTTTGCTTGAAAAAGAGTTTAATGGACATCTAGGAGTTTAAAATTGGATTTTATGCTAAGTATTAAATTATTCCTAATAAAAAGGTTTAATATTTTGAATGATATTCTTGACTAATATATCTGGCTTTCTTTATCTCGTTTTTCCATAATCAATTGTGTTCTATTGAAATTAATTCATTACAATATTAATTACGGTGAATAGTCCTTTAACAAAAGTTGTTATGATTATTGATTTTTACCAACTTTTACCACTTGCTTTGTCTAAGCCTAGTTTTATTTGTCTAAGTTTCTATTTAATTGCATTAGTTTATCACTTTAGTTATTTAAGTTTTTATTTTTAGTTTAGTTAACTTTTGACTATTGCAACCTTGGGATTTCTTTTCTTCCTTACACACACTTTCTTTTCTAAAAATCTAAAATCTTTTGAATTTGCATAATTTCCTTTGGGTTCTGTATTAGAGATCATAATTATATTTTCCTATATTACTATCTAATGCAGTACACTTGTTAGACACCCATCAACTACCATAGAAGTTCAAAATGCAAGATTTACCTTGGTTCGATAATACTTTTGATCTTTCTTTACATATCAAGTAGTACACTCTACTCATGAAAGGACCACATTGACCAAGAAATAAAAGGTGGAGTATTTTTATTTGAGCTTAACAGGCCTAAAGATAGATTGGTATTATGGGTTGGATAAACGTACTAAGAAGGATTGGGATTTGATAATTAAAGAGTTTTTTAAGTAGTATAGTTGTAATATAATGATAGAGATCATTGTAAAGAATCTTAAATTGCTCCAATAAAAGTATAATGAGACCTTTCATAAGTATCTAATGAGGTGGAGGAATCGAGTAATGAGGATGAAAATGAAGCCTGATACAGCTAACCAAAATAGGTTTTTTCTTCGAAATGCAAGTCTCTACTTGAAGGATGGCCTAAAAATGAAGGGGTTGAAGGATTAAGAGTCCCAAAATGACATAGCAATATAGCTTAAAGGTGAGATTTGGCCAGAAGGACCAATAATGAAGGTGCAATGAGAAATTTTGCTAATAACAGGATAGTTGGGAGTAGTAGTGAAGTGAATAGGAGTGGAAAGATAGCTAAGGTGTCTGCTACAGAAGTTAATCAGAAGCACTACTCCAACTATGATAAATCCTTATCTTGGGTATTAGATAAACTAAGTAAGAAAGGAAAGTTAAAGCCATTACCATTGAAACTTACAAAGCATTAAAGGAAGCCTCACCATGGAAAGGATCAATATTGTGCTTACCACTAGCATGTAAGGCATCTCATGGATTATTGTCGTACTTTGATGAATAAAATTTAGGATCTAATAGATAACAAATAGATTTCAAATCATGAAAAGAGAGAGAAGAAGAAGAAAGTATTGTATAATGCCATGCCGCCTCCAGTGTTCATGATTAGGTATAATCTACTTGAGTGGTATGTAATGAGAGACCTATATGGGAATAAGTATGTGGTCGTTACTTATTTCACCCCTAAAGTAACAAAGCCAGGTGAAGAAAATCAGCTAGTTTCTATGATTGATTATTGGAATTCCCCCATCAAGAGCGAGGATGAAGGGATAATAATGCTTATTGATATCTTAAGTTTAGCCAATAAAAGTAAAGAAAAGGTAAGGGAAGAGAGGAAAGTGAAGGCAATCACTAAAAGTGGAAGGGGGTGCTTGAAATTGAGAATCAACCAATCCCTGCTGTAGTGCCTAAAAAGAAAAAGACTGAAAAGTATCAAATCATAAAGCAGTTAAAGAAGACATAGGCAGAAGTTGGTGGAGGCCTTGAGTGAGTCTACTGGTACCATTACTATTTCAACATCAAAATTATTAGATTTAGTCAAGAGTGGAATAAGAGAAAATGTTTTGTATCCTAATGTTGATCTGCTCGCTAAAGGTAGAAACCACAATCATCCTTTCTACAATAATGCTCAAGTGAATTGTTAGTGCACAGTATGTGTGATGGTAGATGATGGATCCTTAATTAATATATGTCCTTCAATTGTGATTCCTGGCTTTGGGTTGAATGAGAGAATGTTCAACAAGTCAGACTTGACCATTTTACTTATGATAATTCAAAAAGGCAAGCTACTAGGACCTTCAAAGTTGTAGTAAAGATGTGGCCAATTGAAATCAAAGTTGAGTTTGTGGTGTTGCATATTTCTACCAACTTTTCTATATTACTTGGAAGACCATGGTTCCACAAGTTAGGGTGAGTGCCCTCTATACTACATCAGATGATAAAAATATCCCATGATTGTTAAGTGGTCACCATCAAAGCTATAAAATAGAATCAGGTATCTATGCTTGAAATAGCCAAGCAACCTTTCATCGGGTTCCATGTGTCTATGATTAGTGATGAAGAGAATGAAGGTAGTTTTACTGAAAGCCCACAGATGATTAATATGCTAAAGAAGATGCACTTCTTGCCTAAAGCTGGTTTGGGTAAGAATTCTTAATGGTCTCAAGATGCTATTACCACCAAAGGATAGAAAGATAAGTAAGGGTTAGGTTACACTTGTTCGAGAATGAAGGGTAAAGGAAAGAAAATAGTAAAAGACATTCCTCACATTTCTAAGAGCTTTGTACTAGCCTTAGGGGTCTGCCTTTATTATGGAAAGTATGAATAGCAGCTAGTGGGAGATAAGGTAGTGCCAAAATTTGAGCTATTTAATAATGTCTTTGATTGGGAGCAATGGATTATCAAGCTAGTTAAGGATTTTTGGGATGAAAAGATCCTCCTCCGTCAGTCAGTATAGGATAAAAAAGTGCTCAAAGAGATCATTACTAAAGAGTTACTTGTTATAAAGAAGAAGGGTAAATAGTAGATTGAAGCTGGAGCTCTACCCAGGCTGAATGTATAAGCTAAAGAGGCATCTGTTACTGCCAAGATTGATAAATATGATACTTTCATTGGTATTGTTTATGTTCCAGTACTTTTTAATGGGAATAATGATTTCTCTTTTCATTATATTAGTAAGATGAACAATTTTGCTTACTTATGTAATGTTTCTTATGATTTCTATATGGATAACCATGATTATGAAACATTCATATTCAACATTAACTTAATGAACACATGTTTATTTAATATTAGAACAAAAGAAAACCCAAAAGAAATCTTATTAACATTGGATATAACTCCTGAAGATAGAGAAAATTTTTTGAGAATATCAAAAAAATATGAAAAAGTTTTTGCCTGGACCTAAGAAGACATGTTAGGAATTGATCAAGAGAGAGTTAAACATGCCATCCCAACCTATCAAGGGTATAAGCCAGTTAAGAAAAAGCTTAGGAGACTTAGACCAAAGTGGGCTGAGAAGGTCAAAGATGAAGTCAGGAAATAGATAGAGGCCAATTTCCTAGTAGAGGTCAAATACTCAACATGGTTAGCAAATGTAGTCCCTATAGCAAAGAATGATAAAAAGGATTAAGGTTTATATGGACTACAAAGACTTGAACAAAGCTTCCCCTAAGGATGACTTCCCCTTGCTTTATAAAGATGTCTTGGTAGACAGTGTAGCTATTTGTGCCATGTATAGCTTCATGGATGGATATCTTGAGTATGATCAGATTTTGAACAAAACTATGGATAGGATCAAAATACTTTTCATCATCGAGTGGGGTAACTATGCTTTCGGGTTATACATTTTAGGCTTAAGAATACAGGTGCCACCTACCAAAGGATGGCAACTAGAATCTTAGATGACTTGATCCACAAGGAGGTGGAAGTGTATATGGATGATATCAAGTCGGCTACCCAAGAGGGACACTTTGAAGCATTAGAAAAGTTCTTTTAAATGAGTGACAAGTACAACATTTGTCTTAACCCGAAGAATTGTATATTCGAAATTACTTTAAGTAAGCTTTTAAGACATGTAGTTACCCAAAAATGAATAGAAATAGATCCTAACAAGGTGAAATCCATTAAGGAAATACCAGTACCTCAGAAGGAGAAGGAAGCTAGAGGATTTCTATGTAGGCATCAATACATAAGCAAGTTCACATCAAAGTTAACTTCAATTCACGAACCAATTTTTAAGTTGTTTAGAAAAGATCAGCTAAGTGGTTTAAAATAAAGATTATTAGAAGGCATTCAACACTATCAAAGAATATCATTTGCATCCACTGTTGCTAAGACTGCATAAGCTGGTAAGCCTCTGATCTTGTACTTGGCCATAAAGGATAGTTCAATTAGGGCTATGATGGCTCAAGAAGATGAATTTAGGATTGAGTATATGATTTACTATCTTAGTAAGAAGCTTCTTTCATGTGAGGCTAAGTATGTAGAGGTGGAATAGATTTGTCTAGCAATCATTTGGGCTTTAAAGAAACTAAGGCATTACTTCCACTCCTACAGAGTGCAATCTATGGTTAAACAAATCCCCCTTAGGTACCTACAGAAAGCACCCTCACTCAAGGAAAGATAGGTAGGTGTCTAATCTTCTTACAGGAGATTGCCATTGAATATATCACTAGGAAAACCATTAAAGGAAGAGTTATAGTAGAGTTCATAGCTGATCTGCCACTAGATGGAAAAAAGGTAGCCTAAAAGTTTCCTAATTAGGATACCATAGCTATAATAGTATAGAGATTGAAAATTTACTTTGATGGGTCTTGAATAATAAAAAAGTTGGAGTAGAAGTAATTTTAGTAACCCTAGAGGGAGAAAAGCTACCATTAGCTAAGAAGTTGAGGTATAAGGCAACGAATAATGAAACGGAGTACGAAGCTTGTATCATTGGATTGGAAGCCTTGCTAACCATGGGGGCAAAGTCTGTAAAAGTGTTTGGAGATTCATCTTTGGTCATTTATCAGGTGAGGGGTCAATGGCTAATAAAAAAAGAGCGGTTACTGCCCTATATCAAGTGTTTGAAGGCTTTAAGTACTTAGTTTAAGGCATGAATTTTTGGATACGTGCCTAAAGAGGGGAATCAACTAGCAGATGCCTTAGCTACCTTGGTATCAATGTGAGATAACATGAAAGGAGTAAGTATGAAACCAATGATAATCTTTTATTTTGAGAAGCCATACTTTAAAGCTGAACAGACGATGGATATTGTGGTGGATGATGGGAAGCCTTAGTATTATAACATTTATAATTATTTAGAAAAGTCAATATTTCTAGAGGAGGCTATTGAAAAGGATGATCCATAAGATATCGACTCATTTCATTACTGTAGGAGGAGTGTTCTATAAGAGATAGCTTGATTGTATTTAGTTAAAGTGCTTGAATGAGAAAAAGGCTTAGAAGGTTATGAAAGAGGTACATACATGAGTATGTGGTACTTCAAAAATTCTTCTATCTTACCATAGACACCAATTATTCTAAGTATGTTAAGGAATGCCAATTGTGCCAATAGTATGCAAACTTAAGACACTTGCCAGTTTTTGAGTTGTGCAGCCTTACATCGCCTTTTCCATTCACCGCATGGGGCATAGACATCATGGTTATGACCATCTATCAACCTCAAATGAGCACAGATTCATTATAGTTGCCATCGACCATTTTGCCAAGTGGGTAGAAGCTGAATTCTTCTAGATGGTGGATGCTAAGGATATGGCTAAGTTCATTGAGAAATACATGATATATAGGTATGGCTTACCTTACCACATAGTGTTGGAAAATGGATTGTATTTGTTTTATGGAAACTAAGTAGGTGCTTAGGAAATATGGGGTTCAATGTCATAGGTCATCTCCTTGTCGACCTCAAGAAAATAGGGTAGTTGAAGTAACAAACAAGAATGTCAAAAGGATCCTAGCAAAGATGGTTGGAAATGTTGGGAATTATCAGTTACATGCATCTCATACATAAGCAAAATTTAAAATTTTCCACGAATAGATCTGATCTTGCCATGAATTTACAATATACATATTAATGAGAATAATAAAAATCAGCTTTGATTTTTGTTGAACAGTTGGTTTTTCTTCTCATCGAGTTGTCGCAAACCACAGTGTCCAAAATTGAACACCTCTAATGAGTAATCCACACTAGAGAAGGATTTAATGAACCAACAATGGAGGAATACAAGGTTGGCCAAAATCCCTTGATGCTAGCAAGGGGGAAGTGGCGGCTAGTTTTTGAGAATGAGAGAAAATCTTTTTCTCTTAATTGTTCACTTAACCCTAAAATCCCATCACTTAGATATTCATAGTTAGGTTAAAAATCCAAATTCATAATAGGATTGGGCTCTTTAAAATTGCTGTATAAATATTAATTGGGCTTCTGGAATTATTAATAACTTATTTGGGCTCAATTAAATCCAATTTAAGTCCTTTCACAAAAGACTATGCACAAAACCCACAAACTAAGCCCTTTATGCATATACTTAGATTTAATCACTCAAATGAATTCCAAATCCATCCAAATTAAATATGTAGGCTCTATAACACTTATGAAATATATTTAATTTATTTTGGTTCAAGAATTATGCCTCTAAGGCCTTTTATCAGAAGCTAGCGTGAAACCCTTCCTCTAGAGGGTTTCTACGCCAACCTCAATTCTTTGGGCCCCTTTTAATTTCTCCAATGGATCTATTAATTATTATATCAGCCCTATAACACATATATTCCAATAATACTTAATTATGAAATACATTATTTCAATTAGGTCCATTTTACAGAATATTTCTAAAAAGTTCTGCGAACAATTTTACTTGATCATAATTAATTAAACTCTTTAATTAATTATTCTCTTATTCACTTCTCTATTCCCATAATAATATCAAATATTATTATCCTTATCATTTTACCATTTTAACCTTTTCTCTATATGTGTGTGATCTATTGGGTTCTTGTCCATATTGGCAGTATAATATGTAATTGTGAGTTCTATTCAAAACTCACATGATTTAAACTTCTTTAAATCATTTTATCAATCTCTATTGATATTTACGATACACTATTATACAAGTCATGATTGGCCTCTAGCTAGGCATCATGACTACTCAAATGTCAGGAAAGTCAAGTGGTTTGACTATACCATTCCATAGAAACAGTTATCGTACAATTTCTCCTTTAACCACTCTTATCTCAATTAGATTCTGAGTATGGATTTCTGTCAACTCATATAAATCTAATTATTTATGTTCTATTACTTTAACAATTGTTCCCAAAATGCCCTTCATGGATCCCTATCCATCTTGGCATATTACTCTGGCTAGAGATTTTCTGAATAAGGCAATTATAGAATCATACGAGATAACTTCCCTTAATAAATATGGGATGGTGAATCCTTTGTCAATCACTCAACTATCTTCAAGTAGGTCATGATATACCCAACCTCCTAACTATATTTACCCCAAGTTAGAAGTAATCAGTTATGGAGTCAAAGTATACCACTTGCTACTTAAGATAACTTTGGTGATCTCAAGTCTAAGGATACTTGCACAACCACTATGAAGAGATTTTCCCCACTAACATATATTTAATATCCATGTGAGGTTTTCTCTTTGTAGGTCTCCAATGAACTTGTTCTTCTAACAAGCATCCACATGTCATCTTTGATTATCTTCTATAATCACAGTTAATCACAGACATCTCATATCATGAACACTTTTATGATTGCCTTTGCACTGTGCTTATAATATCTAGGACATCATTTATTAATTTAAGATTTACAAATTCATGTTTTTAAACATAGCATTAATAAATGAATGATGCCTTTTATTGAGAATATGAGTTCATATATATGAAATACATCCCTATTACATGGGCTCTAGGGTATACTCTCTAGCAATCTCCCACTTGCACTACAGCCAATCACTCATATGTCTCAGATGCATGCTATTTATATGGTGATCATGCTTAATCTGGGAAAGTGCTTCAGTGAGGGGATCCGCCACATTATAATCTATGGGGACCCTTTCTATTTTCACATCATTTCTTGCTACTATTTCCATTGTGAGATGGTAGCATCTGAGAACATGCTTGGATCGCTGATGAGACCGTGGTTCCTTTGCTTGTGCAATGGCTCCATTGTTGCCACAATATAAAGGAATCAGATCAGCAATGCTAGGCATCACTCCTAGTTCAGAAATGAACTTTCTGATCCAGACTACTTTTTTGGCTGCTTCTAAAGCAGCAATGTACTCGACTTCTGTCGTGGAATCAACAGTTATTTCTTGTTTGGAACTCTTCCAACTAATTGCCCCTCCTCCCATTATGAACATAAAACCAGACTGTCATTTACAATCATCTTTGTCATATTGGAAGTTGGCATCTTTATACCTATTTACTTCCAAACTACCCTCCCCATATACCAAGAATATATTCTTAGTCCTTTCCCTCAAGTACTTAAGGATATTCTTGACAGCTGCCTAGTGTTCCTCTCCAAAATTGGATTGAAATCTGCTTGTGACACTCAAAGCAAATGCTACATCTGGACGTGTACATAACATAGCATACATGATAGAACCAATTGTAGATGCATATGGTATTCTATTCATGCTCTCTTTATCCTCTAGTGTTTATGGACACATAGACTTAGAAAGGTGTTTCCCATGCACCATAGGTATAAACCCTTTCTTAGAGAGATCCATATTGAACCTCTTCAATACTTTATGTATATATGTACTTTGAGAAAGACCTAGCAACCTATTGGATCTTTCTCTATAGATCCTTATTTCCAGAATATAGGATGCTTCTCTAAGGTCTTTTACGGAGAATTTCTTGGATAACCATATTTTAACAGATTGGAGAAGAGAAATTTCATTTCCCATGATCAATATGTCATCAACATATAGAACTAGGAAGACAATTGCACTCCCACTGACCCTTTTATACACAAAAGGTTCATCTTCATTCTACGAGAAACCAAACTCTTTGATTGTCTCATTGAATTATATGTTCCAGCTTGTAGAGGCTTGCTTCAATCCATAAATGGATCTTTAAAGCTTACATACCTTTTCGCCATTTCCTGTTTTGAACCCTTCTGGTTGTGTCATATACACATCCTCAGTAAGATTTCCATTAAGGAAAGCTGTCTTCACATCCATTTGCCAAATCTTATAATCATAATGAGCTGCAATGGCTAAAAGTATTCTTATAGACTTAAGCATCGCTACAGGATAAAAGGTTTTATCATAGTCAATACCTTCTTTTGATGATAGCCTTTTCCTACTAAGCGAGCTTTATAGGTAAATATTTTACCTTCCATGTTAGTCTTCTTTTTGAAGACCCATTTGCACCCTATGGGTTTTATCCCTTCAGGTGGTTTAGTTAAAGTCCATACCTTATTCTCATACATGGAGTCCATTTCATACTGTATAGCCTTAAGCCATAAATCACGTTCTGAACTGTTCAAAACTTTTTGATAGCTTGTAGGCTCATTGTCCTCTACTACAGTTATGCCTCTATCCATATCAATGTGAAATCCATATCTCACAGGGATAGAATGCATCCTAGTTGATCTTCTAGGATTTTGTGTATAATCAGGTTCAACTGTAATCTCATCATTATGAAATTCAATTTCGAGTTCAATCGGTTGATCTACTTCTATTTGTGGGTCTTTAACTTCACCAAGTTCAATTTTACTCCCACTGTCCTCTCGTAGGACAAATTCTCTTTCCAAGAAGATAACATGCCTTGAAACAAATACCTTTTGTTCTAAGGGATAATAGAAATAATATACAAACGTTTCTTTTGGATATCCCATAAATAAACATTTGTCAAACTTAACATCTAGTTTATCTGACACTGTCCTATTCACATAAGCAGGACAACCCCATACATTCATATGAGAAAATGTGGGTTTCTTGTTATTCCACATCTCATATGGAGTAACATCAATTGATTTACTAGGAACTCTGTTTAACACATAAACAACAGTTTCTAGTGCATATCCCCAAAAGGACTTAGGCAAGTTTGCTTGGCTCATCATGGATCGAACCATATCTAATAGTGTTTGATTTCTCCTCTCAAATACACCATTGTGTTGTGGTGTATATGGTGGAGTTTAAAATTTGTATGTGTATATATGAATGAATTTTTATGGATTATCGGTTACATGCATCTCATACATAAGCGGAATTTAAAATTTTTAACCAATAGATCTGATCTTTCCATGAATTTACAATATACATATTAATGAGAATAAGAAAAATCACCTTTGAATTTTTTTGTACAGTTGATTTTCTTCTCACCGGGTTGTCAGAAATCGTAGTGTCCAAAATCGAACACCTCCAATGAGTAATCCACACTAGAAAAGGATTGAATAACCAATAAAAGAAAAGAACAAGGGCTGGCTGAAATTTCCTAGATGCTAGCAAGGGGAGTGGCTGCTATGGTTGAGAGAAAAGAGAAAAAATGTTTTCTCTTAATTGTTCACATTTAACCTTAAAACCCTATCACTTGGATTTTTATAGTTAGGTTAAAAATCCAATTTCATAATAGGATTGCACTCTTTAAATTTTCTAGAGAAATATTAATTGGGCTTCTGTAATTATTAATAATTTGTTTGGGATTAATTAAATCCAATTTAAGCCCTTTCACAAAAGACTATGCACAAAACCTACAAACTAGGCCCTTTATGCATATACTTGGATTTAATTACCCACATGAATTCCAAATCCAACCAATTTAAATATGTACGCTCCATAACACTTATGAAATATATTTAATTTATTTTGTCCAAGAATTAGGCCTCTAAGGCCTTCTGTTTGTAGTTGGCATGTAACCCTTCCTCTAGAGGATTTCTCCACCAACTTCACTTCTTTGGGCCTCTTTAATTCCTCCAATGGATCTATAAATTATTATATCAGCCCTATAACACTTATATTCCAATACTAATTAATTATGAAATACATTATTTCAATTAGGTCCATTTTACAGAATATTTCTAAAAAGTTCTGTGAACAATTTTACTTGATCATAATTAATTAAACTCTTTAATTAATTATTCTCTTATTCACTTCTCTATCCCCATAATAATATCAAATATTATTATCCTTTTCATTTTACCATTTTATTATTTTCTCTATATGTGTGTGACCTATTGGGTTCCTGTCCATATTGGGAGTATAATATATAATTATGAGTTCTATTCAAAACTCACATGATTTAAACTTCTTTAAATCATTTTATCAATCCCTATTGATATTTATGATACACTATTATACAAATCATGAGCGGCCTCTAGCTAGACAACATGACTATCCAAATGTTAGGAAAGTCAAGTGGTTTGACTATACCCTTCCATAGAAATAGTTACCGTGCAATTACTCCTTTCACCACTCTTATCTCAATTAGATTATGAGTATGGATTTTTGTCAACTCATATAAATATAATTATGTATGTTCTATTAATTTATCCATTGTTCCCAAAATGCCCTTCATGGATCTCTATCCATCTTGGCATATTACTTTTGCTAGAGATTCTTTGAATAAGACAATTATAGAATCATACGAGATAACTTCTCTTAATAAATCTGGGATGGTTAATCCTTTATCGATCACTCAACTATCTTCAAATAGGTCATGATATACCCAATCTCCTAACTATGTTCACCTTCAGTTGGAAGTAATCAGTTATGGAGTCAAAATATACCACTTGCTACTTAAGATAACTTTGGTGATCTCAAGTCTAATGATACTTGCACAACCGCTATGAAGAGATTCCTTACTAATATAGATTTAATATCCATGTGACGATTCTCTTTGCAGGTCTCCAATGAACTTGTTCTTCTAACAAGCATCCATATGTTAGCTTTGATTATCATCCATAATCACAATTATGAGAACCACTGCTTGAACCATTCATGAAGCATAACATATGCTAGTCTGTCCAAATTAACAATGTCATGTCTTGTTAATTCTATGACTAGGGATATTTAGATATTAACACATTTGCATGCAATAGACATCTCATATCATGAACACTTTTATGATTACCTTTACACTGTGTTTATAATATCTAGGACTTCATTTATTAATTTAATATTTACAAACTTATGTCTTTAAACATAGCATTAATAAATAAATGATGCCTTTTATTAAGAATATCAATTCATACATATGAAATACACCCCTTTTACATGGGCTCTAGGACATACTCTCTAACATGAATGGTTTGTTTCACTGTTGCTTATTTTGTTTCATTAGTTTTCAGCTCTGCAAGTGATTTTCCAGCTTTGTTGAATGATTTTGTCTTTTATCTTAATTGCATGTTAATGCTTGTGTGAGTTGAATGTTGTGAATGAACTTTGCTCAGCTTTTATATCTAAAAATACTGTCTATTTTAGATTGCTCCGGAATAGGATTCTAGATGTGTAGTAAATTTGGTTTTAGAGTTTGAGTGTGTAGTGAAATAGATGGGTTTTGGGTTGTTTGGCTCCGAAATGGGAAAGCAAACCGAACTTAGGATGTTAGACCCATGCATAGGCTAGTTATTGGGCTGGCTCTGGAATGGGACATTTAGCAACTAAAATTGCTAGCTCCAAAATGGGACGCTTGGGTTAAAAGGGTTATCCCAAATTCGTTCATGTATACTTTTAGGTAAAATTAATTCACATTGGGTATAGGGTGGATGAATGAACCTGAACAACATTTAATTTCTATAGATTTTCACACTTATTAAATTTTCTAAATTTAATACATACTCAATTTACTATTAGTATAATTTAATTTATCTTCATTGCATATTTTAGTTTTTAAAGTTTACATTATACAAATTAGATAACTCTTACACACAAACAATTGGGAATTCTTTAGCATACAATTAATTTCCACAATTTCCACACACACAATTCCCTTGGGTTCGATATTGAGGTTCCTAAATATACCCAACTTTATTACTTGTCAATCTAGTGTGCTTGCTAGGGTTGCAATAAGTTTTTTGTGCTGTTGTTGGGGAATTGGCATTATTAGTAAGCTATGATTATTATTTGTATGTGTTTTCTTTTCTTTATTTTATTTTTCTTGATTCTTTTTAGGTGAAATTGGTGTATGAATAAAACAAGACAAGAGCAATTAGTGCCTTTTGATTCTAAAATCAAGAGGACCTTACATCAAAGAAAGAGAGCCAATAGAGACAATGAGATTGAGCCCAATCCTCCTCTTGATGAGTTTCCTCCCGAGAATGAACAAGTGTCGAGGGCACATGAATAAATGCCAGGGGCACGAAGGAAAAAAATGCCTAGGTAAAGGACCATAAGAGACTATGTTGTGCCAAGGTGGAATGAAGATCAGAGGACAAGTTTATTACCAAGAGGAGTATAGTTTGAGCTCAAACCAGCCACCATTACTATGGTACAGAGGAATCAATTTTTTGGTTCAAAAGTAAAAGATCCAGCTCAGCATATCGACATATTTCTGGAAGTTAGTGACATAGTCCAAATTTCGGATGTTAGTACGGATGTAGTAAGGTTGAAGCGATTTCCATTCACTTTGATTGGCAAAGTAAGAGAGTGGCTACAAATGTTACCATGACAGTCAATATAGTCATGGGATCAAATGCAAGAGAATTTTCTAATGAGATTTTTCCCTCCAACAAAGACTGCCAGTATTCAAAATAGCATTATTAGTTTCCATCAAATGAATGAGGAACCTTTTCATGAAGCTTGGGAGAGGTTTAGGAGATTATTGAAAAGCTGTCTGCATCATGAGATAGTTGTATATCAACTGATGACCATCTTTTATGCTGAAGTTACACCTCAAATAAGGTCATTATTGGATGCAGCATCAGCAGGATCTTTCTTGAACAAACTACCTGAGGACGTTTTTCAGTTATTAGATGAGATGGCGGCAAATGACTCTCAGTGGACTGCCCCTAAATCGGTCTCCAAGAGGCAAGGGTTACACAATGTGGATGAAGTGGCATTATTAAAAGCCCAATTAGAATTGGTAAGGAAAAAGTTGAGCGGCTTGAAAGTTCAAAATGTGCCTGCAATAAATCAAGGGAGTAGGCCATGTGAAAGTGGACAAGGGGTCCAAGAAGGAGGAATTGTAGGAGATGTAAATGCATTAGGTGATTTTAGAAGGAATGATCCCTACAGTTATTCATATAATCCGGGATGGAGAAATCACCCCAATTTCTCTTAGAAAGATGGGAATCAACTTGCTTTCTCTTTTTAGCCACAAGCAAGAGCCCCTTACAACTCAAATGCCTACCATAGTCATACTCAGCCTCACCAACCAAAAGCCACCAATCACTACCAAGCCCCCTATCCACCAAACTACCATCAAAGACAAAGCTTTAACTAGTCCCAACCTCAACTATACCACCCATTGAGATTCCAATCAAGGCCATCCATTCAAGAAAAAAAACCTAATTTGGAAGACATGTTTGTTAGATTTATGAATAGCCAATAACAATTCATGACAAGTCAAGAATCAAGATGAAAATCTCAAAAGCAATGAAATTGGAACCAAGAAGCTTCAATGAGAAATTTAGAGACTCAATTGGGTCGACTTGCAACTTCAATGTCAAACAAATAACCAGGGATGTTTCCTTCAAATGTGGATCACAATCCCAAGGAAGAAGCCAAAGTAATAACTTTGAGAAGTGGCAAGGAGGCAGCCCGAGAGGAAGACAGAGGTAAATCACCAACTTCATCAACTGATTTGGAGGAACCAACGCAGAAGGTAAGTATTTCTAACTCTAGAGTAGAGGTAGATTTGGGTGCTCCAAAGAATGATAAGGGAAAGAGTATAGTGAAACCAACCATAGAGGATCTTGATATTAATAGGTTGCCATTTCCTGCTATAGTTAGGAAGGAGAAGAAAAATGAGCAATTGGCTAGCTTTTAGAAATGATTAAGAAATACATATTAATTTGCCTTTTGCTGAAGCCCTAGAACATATGCCCAATTATGATAAGTTTATGAAGGAACTTTGTTCTAACAAAAAGAAATTAGAAGGGTATGGAAATGTGAAACTCATAAAAAACTGTAGTGCAATTATCATGAATAAGATCCCAAAAAATTGGAAGATCCAGGTAGCTTTACTCTACCTTGTGAAATTGGTGAGACCTTTGTTGGGAACACTTTGTGTGATTTAGGAGCTAGCATTAACTTGATGCCTTATTCCATGTGCAAGAAACTCAATTTAGACAATCTCAAGGAAACAGGAATGTGACTTCAACTTGCGGATAGATCAATGAGAAAGCCAAAAGGAGTTATTGAGGATCTATTGGTGAAAGTGGGAAAATTCATTTTTCCCGTGGATTTCATGGTCATAGAAATAGAGGAGGATAGTACGGTACCATTTATTATGGGAAGACCATTCCTGAACACTGCAAGGGCTTTGATTGATTTCCATAGGCAGAAGGTCACTTTTTGATTCAACAATGAAAAATTGGTGGTAGACATGAATAAGGCTCAAAAAAATCCATTAAGTGACTTAGAAGAGTTGGTCTATTTCATAGACAATATTGATGAATGTGTAGATAAAATGCAAGAGAAAATGTTACTAAATGATCTAATGAATTCAAGCTTGATGCATTTGTTGGAGAGCGACGAGTTGGATGGAGTAGAAGAAAATTTGATAGCAACTGTGGAAAAAGGCCGTGAAGAGGAGAGTTTGAAGCAAGAGAGAACTACTCTACAATAGGGGGAGTTAAAATCTGAACTTAAACCCCTTCCTTCTAATTTAAAGTATGTATTTTTTGAGAAAGAAGAAAAGCCAGTAATTATCTTTTCTTTGTTAACAGGTTTTGAAGAGGAGACGCTGCTCAAGGTATTGAAAAAGCACAAAGAGGCAATAGGATGGGAGACAACGGACCTAAATTGTATTAATCCAATCTATTGTACACATTAGATTCTTATGGAGGAAGATTACAAACCGGTCGCTCAATCCTAAAGAAGGCTCAATCCAACTATGCAAGAGGTTGTAAAGAAAGAGGTACTCAAACTACTTGATTCAGGTATAATCTATCCAATCTCTGATAGTAAATGGATTAGCTCAGTGCAATGTGTCCCTAAGAAGGGGGGAATGACAGTGGTAAATAATGAACTAGATGAACTCATTCCAACTTGGACAGTCACGGGTTGGAGGGTGTGCATAGATTATAGGAGATTGAACCATGCCACTAGGAAAGCTCATTTCCTATTGCCATGCATTGACCAGATGTTAGAGAGGTTAGCAGAGAATAGGTTTTATTATTTATTAGATGGGTATTCGGGATATTTACAAATTCCCAAAGCCCCAGAAGATCAAGAGAAAACAACTTTTACCTGCCCTTATTACACATTCGCCTACAGGAGGATGCCTTTTGGACTGTGTAATGCGTCGGCTACATTTCAGCGATGCATGATGGCAATCTTCCATGATTTTATAGAAAAATTTATGGAGGTGTTCATGGATGACTTCACCATTTATGGGCTAGATTTTGAGAGCTATTTAGAGCATTTTGATTTAGTGTTAGGTAGGTGCAAAAAGACTAACTTAATACTAAATTGGGAGAAATGCCACTTTATGGTGAGGGAAGGCATAGTTTTGGAGCACAAAATTTGAAAAAAAAGGGATTGAGGTAGACAAGGCCAAGGTAGAAGTTATAGAGAAGCTCCCACCACCGACCAATGTTAAGAGAGTTAGGAGTTTTCTAGGGCATACAAGTTTCTACCATAGGTTCATAAAAGATTTTTCAAAAATTGCAAAGCCTTTATCTAATTTGCTAATGAAAGATGCTCCTTTTTTAATTCAATGATGAATGTTTATTGGCTTTTGAATTGTTGAAGCAAAGGCTTATTTTAGCTCCGATGATCATATCTCCGAATTGGAATTTACCCTTTGAGCTAATGTGTGATGCAAGAGATTTTGCAATAGGAGTAGTACTCAGACAAATGCAAGAGAAAGTATTTGTTGCCATTTATTACGCAAGCCACACTTTGACAGGAGCTCAAGTCAATTATACCACAACTAAAAAGGAGCTTCTTGCCATCGTATTTGCCTTTGAGAAGTTTCGATCATATCTACTTGGAGCAAAAATTATGGTGTGATCTGACCATGCGGCATTAAGACATCTCTTTGCCAAGAAGGAATCCAAGCTGAGATTGATAAGATGGGCACTACTCTTGCAAGAATTCGATTTGGAGATCAAAGACAATAAGGGAGCAAAGAACCATATGGCGGATCATTTGTCAAGATTGGAGCATGATCATGTTGAGAAAGGAGAGATTTTTGGACTTATTCTCTGATGAGCGTATTTGTGCATTATTTGTTTGTGAGATCTCTGTAACTTGGTTCGCTAATGTTGCAAATTTTCTCGCATGTGGTTTTATGCCAAAGGACTTCACATGGCAATAAAGGAAGAAGCTATAAGCTGATGTAACGCATTACATTTGGGATGATCCTTACCTTTTCTGCCTTTGTGTTGACCAAGTACTAAGAAGGTGTATCCCCAATGCAGAGCAAGCAAAGATTATACAAGCTTGTTATAGTGAAGAAGCTGGTGGACATCACGGACCAAACAAAACGGTATCAAAAATTCTCTCTTCTGGATTTTATTTGCCCACCTAATTTAATGATGTTAAATTGTTCATTCTAGCTTGTGATCGATGTCAAAGGGTGGGAAATATAACTTGGAGAGATGAGATGCCATTGACCAATATGCTGGAGGTCGAATTGTTTGATTTATGGGGGATAGATTTCATGGGGCCTTTTCCGATTTCTTATAGGTTTGAATATATTCTGGTGGCACTGGATTATATGACTAAGTTGGTAGAAGTTGTAGCCACTAAGACTTATGATGCAAATGTTGTCCTAGAATTCTTAAGGAAGAATATATTCACCTTTTATAGAGCTCCGAGAGCTATTATTAGTGATGGTCGGAAACACTTTGTTAACCACCAATTCAAAGCCTTATTGAAAAAATTTAGAGTGAGGCATAAAATCACTATCCCATATCATGCCTAAGCTAATGGCTAAGTTGAGGTGTCTAACCAGGAGTTAAAGGCCATCTTGGAAAAAATGGTTAATGCATCAAGAAATGGCTGGTACCTTAAGTTAGATGAAGCTTTGTGGGCATATAGGATAGCCTTTAAGACACCAATAGGAATGTCACCTTTTAGGTTAGTGTTTGGCAAGTCCTGTCACCTACCAGTTGAATTAGAGCATAAGGCTTATTGGGCTACTAAGTTCTTAAAGTTTAACCTTGAGAATGCAGGAAAATGCAGGTCCTTGCAGCTAAATGAGTTGGAGGAGATCCGATTCTGGGCCTATGAACATGCCAAGAAGTACAAGGACAACACAAAGAAGTGGCATGATCGAAGAATAGCCAAGAAGGAACTTACACCTGGAATGAAAGTGCTGCTTTATGATAGTAGATTGAGATTATTTCTAGGGAAACTAAAATCGAGGTGGAAAGGGCCCTATGTGCTAGTGAGAGCAGATGTGATGACTCTCAAACACCCAAGAGATGAGAAAGAATTCAAGGTGAATGGACATTGCGTGAAGCCCTATTTTGAGTCAACATTTGAAAGTGCTTTAGTAATCATCACTCTCTATAGACCTTGATAGTACTTGAAAGTCCAACTGCAGACTTGATAAATGCAAAACTACCCCTAACTCTTACTTTTAAGAATGTTTTATGTTGTTTACCTTTTTAGTAGTCTTGTTAAGGGTAGTGGTTTAAGAATTGTGAGTTTCATTCAATATGTGGGTGTTTTCTATCTATTAAATAGGAAAGAATATTTTATTTAATAATTAAAAGAAAGTGAGAGAAATAAAATTTTTCTTGTGAATTTTAGTGGCTCATGGTTACTAGGTTTTTCTTAGTAATCGTGACATAGCTTAGTTTTAATTCTACATGTTAGGACACGATTACTGAGTTTTACTTGGTAATCATGAGGCCAATTCAATTTAGTCCAGAATAGGAACTCATTTTATCTCATGGTTACTATGAAATTCATAGTAACCGTGACCTATGTCCATTTTTGTTCCAAAAGCAAAACATGGGGTATCTTACGGTTATTATGATTTTCATAATGACCGTGAACTACACCCCTTTTAATACAAAGGACAAAGTCATTTTACCTCATGGAATGGTAACCGTGACCTTGGCATCATTTTAGTCCAGTAGCAAACTGCATTTTATCTCATGGTTACCATGAATTCATAGTAACCGTGACGTAGATCAATTTTTAGTCCAGAATCTTTTGTTGAGTTATCTCACGGTTACTACGAATTTCATAGAAATGCCTTGTTTGCTCCTTCTTCCTTCTTGCATCCAAATTACCCTAAAATTTCTTCCTTCTTGTATCCAAATTTATATGGTATCAGTCACACAATGTCACCTTACACGCCAAATTCACTACCACGATAAGTAAGAAATGTTGGATTCTAATAATTAAAAATAAATGTGAAACCTTTAATGTTCTAGAAAGGGTCAGATTTAGATTCTAACAATTAAAATAAGCATATAACAGAGAGTGTACAAACATATAGCAGAGAGTGAAGATACGAAAAATGAAAAAGGAAAGAAGAAACAGAAAAGATCAAGCAGAGAAATATTTATAGATCATTGAAAAGGGACAGATTTGGGAAGATTGGATAGCAAGAGACTTGCTAATCTCGACAAAGAACTGACCAAAGAAAAGAAAACAGCATAGAGTAAAAGAGAAGAAGAAAAATGAAAATGGAAGGAAGAAACACAAAAGATCAAATAGAGAAAGACTTACCAGTCACCGAAAAGTGGCAGATCTGAGGAAGAACGGACAACAAGAGAAAATGGCAAAGTGTGGATAAAAGAAGAAAAATGGCAAATCGTGAAGAGAAGAAGAGAAATGAAAGAAAATAGGGTTTTGTCTTATATATATTCTGTTTTAGCAACGGAATTAATTTCGTTGCTATTCTGACAACGGTTTTGAATTTAGCAATGGAATTTCATTTTCGTTGCTAAATATAATAACTTCACATAATTCAACTATAAAATAGCAACAAAATTAAAATTCATTTCTAAAATAGCAACGAAATTAAATGCTGTTGCTAAATATAATACCTTCAATTAATTCAACTGTAAAATATCAACGAAATTAAATTCTGTTGCTATTTTTAGTAACAGAATTTGATTAGCAATGAAATTTAAATTTCGTTGCTAAATATAATACCTTCAATTAATTCAACTGTAAAATAGTAATGGAATAAAATTTCGTTGCTATTTTAGCAACAAAATTTGAATTTTGTTGCTAAATTTCATCCCAAATATAATGCCTTTACATAAATTCAATTGTAAAATAGCAACGAATTAAATTTTGTTGCTATTTAGCAATGAAATTTAAATTATGTTGCTATTTTAACAACAAAATTTGAATTCTATTGCTATTTTAGTAATGGCATTTGAATACCATTGCTATTTTAGCAATGAAATTTGAATTCCCTTGCTAAATTTCATCCCAATTTTTTCCTGCGATCTATTGCCGCCATATTTAGCAACGCAAAATTGCATTCCATTGCTAATTTCCATTGCTATATTTTGGCCTTAAAATCTCTCCCCTTTTTTAGCAACGAAATACAACCATTTTGTCTTCCGTTGCTAAATCCCTAAAACTTCAACCAATTTTAGCAACGAAATTCATTTTCCATTGCTAAATAGCAATGGAATTGGTATTCTGTTGCTAAATTAGTAACGAAATTCATTCCATTGCTATTTTGATATTTTCTTTTAGTGATAGTCCCTAAATGAATTATGTTATTTCCTTGTTTTTCTTGATTTTATTGTTTGCTCTTTATTCTTAAGTTGTATATAGTTTCAGTTATGGCTTTTTTATTTGTTGCTCTTATTGGATTCCTCCTTAGCTAATCAGCAATTGACCTTGATCAGTTTTACATTCAAGTAAGATAATCCATTAAGGATTGTCAATTCCTTTTAGTATATTTTTGTGGTTTTTTATTCAGTTAAGGATTTGAGTTGACTTCTGTGTTCTTGAGAACATCCAGCTGATTAACTAGTGATTTTATTGTGTTTTTATTAAATTTGATTGCTTGTTAATGTTATATATTTCTAGACAAATTATCTATACATGCATATTATAGGTTATTCAATGTTGTAACAATTTGTTTGAATTGAGTTATAATTGACCTTATTCAGGATTACAGGAGTCCTGCGATTTATTGGGATTTTTACTCTGATTTCAGGTATGTGGCTCACTCTCTCTATGATTTCAAATCTATTTTCCTAATGTTTTTTAGGCATGATTTAATGCAAGAATATGGTTTTAATTTTGGATAAGCTCAAAAGATCTTATTTGATGGCTAAAAAGTTTGAAGGTTAAATCCTAATTTAAAGCTACATCTAATGGAATTTCTTATTTATGTTCTAGTTTCCTTTTTCATACTTTTTATGTCTTAACTGGAACATGACTATGAGTTAGAAGACCATTTTTTTCAAAATTGGTAGAGAAATCAATCAGAGTCTTGGTGAAATCCATCTTATTGTGAGAAGCAGAAATAAGAATATCTAAGTGGATTTATCTAGTTCTATTAGACAATTTAACTGGGTTTCTGATGATTTTAAATTGGAAGTTGGCAAAAAGATGGTCGTGGTATAAGATCAATTAGAGATTAATTTTCAATTGACTGATGAATCAGATATTGATTCCAAAACCTTAAAGGGAAGCATTCTTGCTTAATGGCCTAAAGGTACGTTTAATTTTTTATTTCATAAATGATTCTGCAACCATTAATTTTCTAGTTAACTATTTCACTGTGAAAATTTGGTAATGGCATGTATTCTAAAGTTAGTTCTTCTACTGGCTAGTGGCCTTGGTATGGTGCATTTGAAGTGTCGAATCATAAATTTTAATGATTTAAGGGAGAAACTTAAGGTAAAGGCTTAAACTAACTATCTTCTATAATTTTCTTAGGATTAAATGATGAATGAAGTTAATTTAATTTCATGAATTAATTTTTAATATTCAAGGACTGCTGAACAAAATACGGAGAGGATTCTTTCCTTAATTTGTTTTAGATGGAATCTAAACCAATTTAATGAGAAACAATCCTTAGATTGTTATTGGATAGGACATAGGTGGTAGGGAATTTGGTTTATTTGTTAATCTTTTTAAATATCTAGCGGACAAAGTTCTAAAATCTAATTTTACTCAATAGTGGAAAGATTATGAAAACATGAAAAGTCATCTAACTCTTTATAAATTGATAGGTATAAGTGGGCAGTTGAGAATGTACCACACATAATTAATTTATTAGCTGCTTTTAAATTTTAATTAATTCTTCTTGATTAAGGTAATCTTCTTCTTTGAGAGTTATGCAGAAAGTTTGGCCAGTTAGGTTACATACTCCTATATATATCAACTTTTTAAATAAATATACTATATTTCACATCCCATTTTTTTTCTTTTCATTTATCAGATTTTAAATCTCTAAATAGAATTTGAAAATTAAAAAAATATATATATCAAATCTCTATTATGAAAAAAAATACAATTCTTTAAACTTAAAAAAAAACCCTACAATTATCTAAAATTCAAATCAATGTCAAGGAATTGCAAGAGCTTATTAACCTAAAAAATATTTAAAGCCATCTTTAACACAATAATGCACCTTTTTAATTTAATTATTATTATTTTTTATGAAGAGCTTGAATAGGGAGGAAATATTATATAATAATTAAAAATTTCTAATAATTTTCAGCAACGACATGGCAACGAATTTCACCATCGTGAATTTTTTTATTGGTGGATGAATTTAGCAACAGAAGATGAATTTTCATTGATAATTTTCACCAAGTCACTGAATCTTACATTGGTTGGATTTAACAACAAAAATTGAATTCCGTTGCTAAAAAATAGCAACCATTAATTAGCAACCACTGGTTCCATTGCTATTTTTTATTAGAAACAAAAATTTTACATTTTTTGTTGCTAATTTTCATTGCTAAATGGCTAGTAACGAAAATGATAAACCTTATTTATGTATGTATTATGACGCATGCCTCCTAGCGGAAGTGTCTATGTCATTACATGGGCTTTTTGTCTAATGATAAACCTTTAGGGCTACCCAAGTACAGTCTCTGCCATGGGTCTATGTAAGGACCTAATTTTGACCTTGGAAGAATTCTTGGGTATTTTAAGGTATGGAGGTTTAATTAAGCATAATTTTATTATGTTTAATAGCTTAAAAATTTAGGATTTATTGTTTATTAAGAGAGAGAATGTAAATAATTATTAGCATATGGTTAATTGAAGTAAAACCTCAAGTTAAGGGTGCAATTAAAAGAAAAAATAACCTTGGGGTTTGTAATTGGAAGAAAGATACAAGTAGGGGCAGTTTTAGAATAAAAGAAGTTAGGAAGGAGTTATTGGAAACTTTCCTTCCTTGCACAAAACTCAAGATGATGCATGTAGGAGAGAAAGGATGAATAGAGGGATTTAAATAGTGTCTTGATCAGCATTAATTGGTGTCTAGCAAGTATACTAGATCGGCTAGTAATATAAAAAAATATAAATTAAGACCCCAAATATCGTACCCAAGCGAACATGGATTGCTAAGGATAATATCTATGTATGAATTAAATCAACCTGAGATTGTTTCCCAAATGTTTTTTATTTAAAAGAAAAAATTAAACAAAATAAACAATGAAACAAAACAAAAGCATGAATTAAAAACAAAACAATAATTGAAATTCTCTTGCTAAAGAAACTATCCACCTTAACTTTCATTGTAATGACTTAAATTCAATATAAACACCAATGATTATGGAAAAAACTAGTAATAAAGCAAGATATCTTTATTCAAATATATCATTCTTAGTATTAAACTCATAGACAAATATAATACTTAGCATGAAAATCTACTTTTAACTTCCTAAATATTCATTAAAGCCTTTCTCAAGTAATTCAACTCCAATTTATTCTTAGTTCTTCCTCTTTTAGTATTAATCAATAAAATTCACACATAATTATCTCATATTTGGATAATAATCATGCATAAATATTAAAGAATCAATCTAAGAACATGCAAATCATTAACTATGTTAAAACCAATTTTTAGTTATTTATTCAATAAACCAATAATCAATCTCAACACAATCAAAGATAAGAATATGCTTAAAACAAAAAAATAATCAATCGATATTGAAATTAAGCTCAAAATAAAGTCATAACAATGAAAATATAAGTTTTCAAGAATTCATTAGCAAAAGAGAAAAACTATTTACTAAACATATTTAAAAACTAAAACAAAGTTGAAAAACTTAAACAAAATCGAAAGGAAAAATAAAAATAGAAAAACTAGAAAAATAAAGTAAAACTAAAACTAAAGAATTGATTCTAATTGATTCCTTTCTTTGGTGTTAGAGTTGTCTATTTATAGGCCATATCAGTGGTAAAATCCTTCTCAAACTCCATAAATAAAACAAGAAGCAAATCCTCCTGGAATTGGAAAAATAAAAAAATCCTTCGTCAACTGGGAATTGCTACACGTGACCACGGTTCTTCCCTTGTTAATGTGCACGTGGTCACATGTGCTTCTTAGTTACCCTTCACGTGGCCACTCATCCTACTTTGAAATGTTTCACGTGGCCACTCATCCCTTATTTCTTCTTTTCACATGGCCATGTGTTGTTTTCTTCTTTGAAACACATGGCCATGTGTTCCTTTAAGCTTATTCTCACATGGCCATGTGTTAGTTTTAGCTTTTCTTCACATGAATTTTCCAAATTAACAAGTTTAGCCCAAATGTTCTTTCCTTTTTGCAATTAAGTCCTTTTTCTTTCAAATTAACCCTGAAAAACACCAAAATTTTCAATTAACCCTAAAAACATAAAATTAACCAATTAAACTCAAATTCAACCCAATTAACACAAAATTAACTTCATTAAACACCTAAAAACATATTAAAAACACCATATAAATCACCATTATCAAGCATTTTAAAGGGAAAAAGAGAAAACTCATATATTCTTTCTTTTCTCTCTCTTAAGATTTCTTTTCTCTCTCAAAGTCTAAAATTTCTCTTTCTCTCTTAAGAAATACGGCTCCATCATTCCTCTCGGTGCATCTTTAGATAAATATTATTACATTCTCAAAAAGGAAGATTTGATGTAGGGTAATTCAAAGAAATTAATAGCAAAGATGTGATTTTATTTGGGAACTTTTCTAATTTTTGCATGTGATTTTGAAATGTGGAAATGTAGAATAAAGAGGTATTTGATGTATTTTGTGTTGAGGTTACCATTATAGAAATTAAATCTAGGTTTCATGCTTTTCATATGTATATATATTTAAGATTTATATGATTTAATTCTATGATTAAGTTGAAATTGAGTTCTAAGGGTGTTAAAATGTGAGGAAATAGCAAAGAATTTAAATATCCACTACTAAAAAAAAGTATCATTAAGGTTAAAATTGCATGCAATCCTATCATAAATTTTTTGGTTTAGGGTCACTTGACCTAGTTGTACTATTTTGTTAATAACTCAAGTTATAAAGTAGAAATTCAAGTAATTCTAGTTGGATTAGAAACTAGACATCTATACCTAGATTTCATGTGAAGAAACCAAGTTCTAAATCTATCTTCTAGTAGGTCATATTTTTGGTTGAAAATTAATTACACCTACTGCCCTATTAATGTGAATAGTTTATGGTTTTTCTTGAATGTCTTGAGTTAAAAATATGTTATTAAGGTGATTTTTGATGTTTTAGAAACTATACACGTATAAAAAGAAGTTTATAAAAGACTACTTTTTCTAAAAATGTAGTTTTAAGGTTTAAATTAATTTACAAGTTCAAACTATGAATCTGCCTATAGATAGAATGTATGTCATAGTCAGTACCATTTTAGTAATGATTGTGAGCTCAGTCCAGAACCTAAAATACATCTACGTCATGGTCAGCACTAAAATGGTACTGACTATGACCAAATTACAGAAGCTAAAATACATCTATGTCACGGTTAGCACTAATATGGTACTGACCATAAGCTAGTACAAAATTAAAACTGACCTTATGTCATCATCAGTACCCTTGGGTAATGATCATGACCCTTCCCTATTTCATTTATAATTGATTTAAAGGTTCCAAATTGTTACCAAAATTTACCTAAACCTCTTTAAAGATTTTAGAGCATTTATAATGTAGAAATAACATATAAAGAGGTATATTTCAAGAGTATATGATAACATTGTATTGTAAAGCAATAGGTATAAAAAGTTGACAAAGCATGACGTATGACAACTATATGAATTATTATACTTATCACTTATTGAAATAACATTTATATGCTTATATGTAATGCAAATGAATTATCATGTTAAAGTATATGATTTTAACAATATATGTTCATTTACAATTACTTGTATAGTTATATGAGATTGAATATACATGTGTTTACATCAAAGAGTGTGTAACTTCTTATATGATATGAATATGTATGAATATATGTCTATCTTGGAAATATGAACGGCATACACATGTTAACAATTCTATTATGGGTTGTAATAACTTAATTTTATATGTTTAACATACTAAACCTAAATTACTATGTGGTATTGACTTTTAAACATATTAATGTATGAGAATTGACATAGTACATCATTAAGGTATGTACCTATGGTTTATATATATATATGGTATGTACCTATGGTTTATATATATATATATATATATATATATATATATATATATATTCCCACTAGGTAAATATCATACATTCACAATTCTTATAATTATACTTTCGAAAGTATGATAGGTCAAAGTTTGTGCAAGTATGAAATTATAAGTATATTCAATTGTGTTCTTAAGCATATGCCATGTTTAGAAGAAACATGAAAATATAGATATATTGGCATGTATATTTTGAATAGAGACACTTAATATAACATGATGACAAATGTTATTTATATATTTGTTTTCTTATGGAGATACATGCCTTAATCTCCTTGTAAATAAAGAATAGCAATACTCAAAAGTGGAAATGAATGCATGTTGATTACCTTATATAGTTTCACATGAGTATACATTTTATAAATGTATATATTTTTATATATTTAAATAAAGTTAAGAAAAATCAATGTGAGTTTTGTAAAAAGACTTAATTGCCTGCATTGAATTTATAATGTGGATAGATAGGCATGCCTATAAGGGTATCTCATAGCTACAAATTTTTAATCCGTTTGGGTTGTAGTCAACCCCATTTGGGTTATTAAAAAGACATGGTCCCATTTGGATCATTTTCAACTACGTTTGGATTGTAGTTGACCCTATTTGGGCAACTAAATAGATACGGTCTCATTTGGATGATAAACAATCCCGTTTAAGTTGTAGTTGACCCTATTTGGGCAACTAAATAGATATGGTCTCATTTGGATGATAAACAATCCCGTTTAAGTTGTAGCCAAGCCTATTTGGGTCCACTTGATCAGTCATACCATTTTGTACCTTTGAATGCTTTTGTATAACCCATTATCCACTTCTTTAGAATAATGCATGCTTTATACAAAAGTTAAGAAAAGGTTGATGTTAAAATTAAATATTCTTAAAGTATAATAGCTTTTAATCTGATTTCATAATACTTTATATGAAAATCCCTTTTTATTGTATTGGAGCATATATTTATAACTAGATTACATCATAGTATCACAATTATATTCTAGACTTATACATTATGAACCTGCATAATATTAATACTTTGTCAATATCTCTGGTTTATACAAGTTCTTGGTGAGTATATGCTTTATACTTGAATATATATTACTACAGTGGTACATGGAAAGCATGACATATAGTATTATATTCGAATGAATGAAACCTTTGTTATGATTCTAAAGTGCCTCTATATTAAGAATTACTAGAGTTACATAATTATAATTATACATTGGAATGTTTTACCATAATAAATGGATATGTTTGTATTCACAATGTCTATATTTATAGTTATTATTTTATCATGTGTATTGTTTTATGGGGTTTCTTGTATGTGAACATAAGACCTGTATGACTCTTTGTATATACAAATAATCATATAATGAATATAAGATTGATGTGTTTGAATGATAGACATGTCCATATGATACACTTAGTTGATGAAACATGAGTAAATTTATGTGATGAATAAATCGCTTAATTAATAAAATAATTACACACTTGATGGGAACATAGAGTTGACAAATGAGTTAAAGTTGCATTTGATTATATTTTGAGAAGGGAGATATAAAGGTATTTTTAAATACCTTTTGCAATGAAAATATAAGATAGATAATAGGTGTAATTGTTAATGAGCAAGAGAATTAAATTGTGAAGTAATCTTAAGGATACTTGAATAATTGATTTAAGTAAAGTAACTATAAGTGGAGAAATAATTGGTAAGAATTTAAATACTGGTTGTTGAACTGGAAACAAGTGATAGGGTAGTGTTTAAATATAGATCCAAAGATAATTGTGCTAGTATGTTAATATGTGGTGAATGCATAGCATCAATGTCAAAGTTACTATTAATAAATCATATGTTTTTCATGAGTTGCTATAAATGTTTACTCTTGTTTCATCTCTTGAATTGTAATTCAAATTTTGAATTTATGAAGAGAAGATTATGGCATGATGTGTGCTTGTTGAAATGCATTGTGAGTGGTCGTTTATCATGTTTTATGTTCCCCACTGAGCTTTATAGCTTAGCATAGGTTTTTATCCATATAGGTAGCAAGGATAAAACTTCTTCTCAGGATTGATATATGTAGCAAGTTGGACAACACAAGTTTTTGAAGATTGAATAGTATATAGTCTTCATTTTAGTTCCTTTTTAGTTTTGGAGGTTTTTAATTTGTGTTGGAAATTTTGTATAAGTATACTTGTTTTGTATATGTAAACATTGTAATGTTTTAAAGGACTCTTATGTAATTAAAGTATTATTTCCTAAAGTTCACATGTATTGATTTAAGCTTTTTTAAGACATTCATATAGCATTGTTTTAAGTTTGATAATAGAGTAATGCATGTTTAAGGAACTAAATTAAGTGAAATAGCTAGGTTATAGGATAAGGGTGTTACAGTCTAGCTCATCGTGACCATGATGATCGATCGGATCACCATTTGATATACCAAAAAGGTATAAAGCTTAGGCCAGTGGTCCTCCCTAACACTTCCCTACATTGAGTGAACGTAGGGTCATGCTTTAGGAATGCACCAGGGTTTAAAGAGGGATGCCTAACTTAATTCTAAGGCTCTAGCATGAATGTAATGCAATTTTTCAAAAAGAGATAAGATTTTTTAATCTTAAACCCATTTATTTTAAGTTAACCAAATGCACTTTCAGAGCAAAATCTCATGGGTCCCTAGTGGAGTTACCATTATGATGTGTGTTGAACCCTCGATCGGTATCCAACTGGTTCTCAAAAGTTTGCTTTTAGGATCCAAGATCGGATAAAGGTTTATTTAACTTGTAAAGGTCGATCGTTTCACAATGGATAGGGAATCAACCCAATTTGCCAAGTCTTAAACCTCAGAAAGGTATAAGATGGCTTCTTGAGGTACCTTTGTTCTATTATTTGTGATCAACTTATGAGGGCATCTATTACGCACCACAAGGTAGGTATCATGAAGCTGCCACCTAATAAAATATTAGGAAATAAATTCTAACCTTATGAGGCCAAAACCATAGATAAGTTCAGGACCTCCCTCTTATTCATACCTTTGGTTAGTGTTATATAAATGGATTTTAATGATTAATTATTTTATCTCTTTTATCACACGAGTTATCGTGCTAGAAAATAAAATGAGCACTTAAGCAATTTTGAAAGCTGTAAATCATGTTTTGTTGAAAGCAATAAAGGCATGGCATAAAAATGAATAAAATTATGATAAATAAATAAATCATACATAAATCGAGTAGTTTATTTGTAGTGTCTATTTTAATGGCAACGTTAGTCCCTACATGCATATTTATAAAAATGCAGAGTTTTGACTATATTTTGGATAGAAAATGAGGACATTGAATCCCTTGAGGCTTTCGAAAAAGAATCGTGTTTGTTGATTTTAAGGTAAAATAATTATTGGTATTTATAAAGAAAAATATTTACTTTTTACATGTTATTTTTTGATTGAAAAATAGGACATTGGTCCCTTTTTTATAGAAAAATTTCACTCAAACTTGTATAAAATCATTTGGTGAGTTTTTAGGTTAATATTCAAAATATCATTTATTATTACAAACCAATTGCAAAATAAAATGAAAAGACAAAATTAAATTACAAATTTACAAATAACCATTACTTATTTGTCATGGTTTTCAATTGCCTCCATCCGCCTCATATGTGTGTGTATAGTGAAAAGGATGATAGATATAAGGATTAGTAGAAAATAAATAAATATAGTATATATAATATATATAGGTAATTTATATATAAAGAAGAATATAATATAATATAATATAATATAATATAATATAATATAATATAATATAATATAATATAATATAATATAATATAATATAATATAATATAATATAATATAATATAATATAATATAATATAATATAATATAATATAATATAATATAATATAATATAATATATGTAAATAAATAAATGAAAAAAGTTCAAATAAATAAATATGTGTATATATATATACATGTGTGTACATATACGACTGATATATTTATTTATCAAAAAATAAATACCAAAAATTACTGAAATGAAAATAGATGAATGTAGTCATATATATATATATATATATATATGAAAAATTAAATAATACTATGAAAAATTAAAACCATAAGGTCCATCATTAAGAGGCCCATAAAAGCCTCTCCAAGCCAGTTGGCTAAACGTAGAAAACAACATCATCCGATCGAATGTGACCTTTCCCTACTACAGTAAGGACGTCTGCCATACACCTCCATCAAATCACATTACCTATACAATAGGCCATACCTGATTCAGTGTAGGCCAACTATTTAGGAGCACTATTCAAGCTTTATCGAGCTTTATAAATAACAGATTCATTCTGTGAAACACACACTCTATCTCTCTTTAAGTTAAATTTATATTATCTCTCTAAAAACTTTTTTCCTATTACTAACTTAAGCATTAGAGTGCTAACGTCCAAAATCACCGGGCAAGCACCTTTTGTAGGGTTTATCTTCTTTGATCCGATCGAAATTTGCTATACTAACCATAAAAACTCTATTTCTTTTCTATATGAGAACCTTCCCTTCTTTATGAAAATTTTTGATTTAACATTTGGTGCTTTCATTGAGAGTCAATGGCTAAGTAAAAACATCCAACTCCCACACCTATGAAGGAGTATGGATTCGCAACTATTGAAAGAATGCACCATGAAAGTCTTCGAGACTACATGGAAGATAGCTTATGGTAAAAACAAAATTTAGGACTGAAAGAAAGAAAAAAATTATGTGCTAGGGTCGAAAGGAATTTCTCAATCTTCATGATGATGTAAACATCTCTCACTCATGGCACGTCAAAACTTGAGAAATGAAAGAAGATCAGCCATGTTTTGAGAAGATGAGGATGAAGGAAGCAACAAAAAGTAGAGAATGTATCACCCAATATAGTAGGTGATGACATAGTAGGGAATTGCCCGACTATTCATTTGTCTTCCTAAAATGGAAATATCAAAGTAAGGCAAGAGATAATCAAGGGGTTCCATAGGAGAAGTAAGAGCAAGAAATAAAAAAGGAAGCAAGTAGAAAAGAAGACAACGAAGCAAGTTAGAAAAGAAGATAACAAAGAGAATAGAAAATAACTTAAAGAATTGACTCTATTTATAAGAGTCGGGAGGTACACATGGCAATCCCAATAAATGAGGAGTCAAAGAAAATGAATACCCAAAATAAAAGCTCAAAAATCGAAGAAGCCATAAAGGGAATTTAATTAGCATCACTTTCTAAGGGATGCGGTCAAAAGAAATCTCCAAAAGATACAATCAAATACAGACGTCAAGAAAGTAACAATTGAATACCAAAGAAAGCAATCAGCAAAAACATCAAACTTTGACTAACTAATAAAAATAAAGCTTGCTCTGAACCTGCTAACAATATAGGATGAAACACATAGGTTTTTACAAACTAAGCCGATCAATAAAGTTACATCTTCATAAGATAAGTGCCACACAAATTATAATATTTCTTTTATAGTTTTTACCAATACTTCTTCACTTAGTCTTTTAAATATATCATGAGATAGATAAAGAAGCAAGGCAATAAAATTGTACAATACAAAGGTTAAAGTTCATTACAAGCTTTTTTGCTCGGAAAAAAAAAGAAGAAGGCAACAAACAAAAATGTAAAAAAATATGTAGCCTCGCTACATCAAGACCACCTCTTATTCAAAGCAAGCCCCCTTCCCTCAGATCAGCATCAGGAAAATGAAGAAGAGAATACAGATTTAAATCCTCCACCATGACTCAAAGAAAGTCCAGGGCTGAGAGAATGAAGCAGCAATGAAAATTAGAGGTTATGTGACTTATTGTCTCAAGTCATATTTTGCTAGGAAAAATCCTAGCTTTTCATTCATCTTCCAAAAATGGAAAGCCACGAAAGAAAAATTGGAGACCAATCAACTGGCTTCATAAGAAAAAACTTTAAGAAAAGAAAATAAGGAATAAAAGAATCTCAAATAGAAGACTTTAGGGAAAAGGAGCCAATGGAGACCATATGGCAACCATTTAATGCAAGAATAAATATGCAATAATAAAAGCATAGAAGATAAAGCAACAAAATTTAAAGAAGTACCTTCTCCAACTTAGCAATTTCAAAACAATGTGGGAAAAGAGGAAATGATCTGAATACCTATTGAAATGATAAGGCAAGAAAGATCAACAAGGATCAATAATAAGGTAATTTTTCATTTCGTAACAAACACTATTAACTTATGGAAATTGAAAATCATAACAGGGAAAGGAAAATGGTCAAATTGCTAGAAGCCTAGGCCAGAAAAGGCCACACAGTAAAGATGTATGACACAGCCTCAAATGACAAAAGCATCAAACAAACAGGTTAGAAAAATAAACTTTGAAACTAATTCATGATTATAAAAATTGTATGCAGAAACAAATTTTGAATTCCCAACTGAAGTAATTAAAATTCCAATATCTTTCCGATCGATGTGCATCCCAATCAAAGTAATTAAAATCCCAGTATCTTTCTAATCAATATACATCCTAATTAATGTGATTAAAATTCTAGTATCTTTTGATCGACGTATATCCCGATTGAAGTAATTAAAATTCTAGTATCTTTTTGATTGATGTATATCCTGATCGATGTACATCCCAATCAAAGTAGTTAAAATTGATGTATATCCTGATCAAAGTCGTTAAAATTCAAATATTTTCCCATTTGATGCACATCCCAATCCTAAAATCGATGACTCACTTTTCCAATCAATGATCGGTGTAACAAAATTTTAGTCTTCAAAATTAAGGGATTCCATCACTAATCACAAAAATGGTCCTAAAAAACCCAAACCTTTGATCTCTTTTAAGAATGATCGAACTACTCAAAGGGCGACAAATGATAATACTCTAAAAAATTAAAACCATAAGGCCCATCATTAAAAGGCCTATAATTAGAAGGCCCATAAAAGCCCATCATTAAGATTTATATGGATTTGGAATCATCCCATTAGGAGTTTTGTAGACTAAAATAGACCTGAAATCATCCCTGAACCAATTTCCTTATTTTGCCCATTTTGAAAGAAATAAGTGGGGGGAGCCTGAAAAAAATTATTTTGAAAACATTAAAAACCTGGAGAGAGCCATACACTTCATTCTTTGTATTTTATGAGAAAAAATTCCTTATTAGGTAACCCTAATTAGAAACCACCTCAGAACCGTATGTCTACACAATGTCTCCAAGATAAACCTATATAGCAAGCATCTAAGCATATGTTGTCTGAGACTCCTCACAAAAGCATATTTACTAGGAATTTTTAACAAAA
>JBBPFJ010000459.1:0-60000 GCA_037975025.1 Excoecaria agallocha
CTTCTGAAGACACCACGTGGCCAAGAAAAGAAACTTCTTTAAGCTAGAACTCACATTTACTCAGCTTTGAATATAAGTATTTTTCTCGCATAGTTTCCAATACTATTCTCAAGTGTTCCGCATGCTCCACTTCATTGCAAGAATAAACTAGTATATCATCGATAAACACCACCATAAACTGGTCTAAATAGGATTTGAACACCCTATTCATCAAATCCATAAAGGCTCCTAGTGCGTTAGTCAACCCAAAAGGCATTACTAAGAATTTATAATAACCATATTGAGTTCTAAAAGCAATCTTTGGAACATCTACATCCTTGACCCGTAGTTGATAATATCCAGACCGCAAATCAATCTTAGAAAACACTCTAACACCCTTTAATTAGTCAAATGGATCTTCGATCTTGGGTAGAGGATATTTGTTCTTCATTGTTACTTTGTTAAGCTTCCGATAGTCAATGCACATTCTTAAGGTGCCATCCTTTTTCTTGGCAAACAACACTGGTGTACCTCAAAGTGGCACACTGGGCTTGATAAAGCCTTTATCCAATAGCTCTTGTAACTGAACTTTTAACTCCTTCAATTCTGATGGCACCATTCTGTAAGGTGCTCTAAAAATAGGAACAGTTCCAGGCAGAGTTTCTATAAATAATTCTACCTCTCTCCCATGCGGCAACTCAAAATTTCTTCGAAAAAAACTTCAGGAAACTCATTGACTGCTGTGTTAGTGTAAGCCCTAGCCCCAATGCATTGTAATAAAACACTTTGAATTAATAAAATGAGGCATTTGTTTTATTTATTGTATTCCTGTGCATATCAATTCATAAAAATATCCAAGAATGTTGTTTCGATTTAAGTCATCATGTGTGAGGCATATGGTTGTAAGACCTTGAAACAAATGAGACTTCATTCTAAATATCCCTAGTCAGTCATTGTTATGGGAATAACAATGAATTAAGACTAGTATGCTCTCTCTGATATTATGATTTGTCCTCATTATTTTGTGTTCTTGGGTAGTAATAGCAACCTAAGAGAAGTACAAAATCAAATTTTGTAGCTTCAAACCATAGCCATTAAACAATACCTTAAAAGAGAGCTAGCAATCTCGATTTTAAGATGTCGGTGCAATTGTGTGTGTGAGAATAGAGGGAGTGGCATAAAAGGCTATTCCTTGGCATTAGTGATCAAGATCTAAGGTGGATAAAGTTATCTTCGTTGCTGGTCATCACCAAATTAAAGATTTAAAAAGCATCAAAAGTTGTAAGTTTTAAAAACCCTAAAATTGCATGTTTTGATTCTTGTCATGGAATTGTATGGCATGTATGATCGTTTTTATCGTTTTTTCGCTGCACGATTACCATGAACATATCATGTCATATTCCATCAGTGGTATCAGAGCCTAAACATGCTTATTTTAGTTCTTTATATGCATGAAAAAATTAATTAAATATCGTTATTTTGAAAACATGCAATGCTGAAATTTTCTATTTTGAGTTTTTTGTATTGTTTTGGTGTAAAAACGATTTTAATTGATTAGATAGGTATTATAATTAATATGACATGTTAATATACTATTCTAAGATGTTCTAGGAGCTGTTAATGGTCGGATTTAATTGATAATACCTGATGGTACATGTTAATATTAAAACTAGGTGCTAGTTGGCATGTTAATTGTTAGTTTAACAATTAGTTTTCAATATTAAATGTAAAAACGATTTTGGCATGTTTGTAAGTGATTTTTAAAGATTAAATATCAGGTCTAGACATATTTTAAATTTGGTTTTAATTTTGGTTCATGACAATTTAATTGATTAATTTTAAAATCACTTAAAACTATGACTAGTTCGTGTTTGTTACATGTTTAATCAACATTGTTTGTTTTGTTTTGTTTTGATTAAAATGGTAAAAACACATTTAGATCAGATTGGTACAGAATATTAAATCAATATTTATGATCTTATTTAAATTATTAAATGACTCATAAAATTGATTTAAGTATTTATGCATTTTTGTGGCATCACATAAGCATCAAACAACTAGTTTTGTTGTTTGTTTGTTTTTATACGCATGCCGTGTATCATATATATGTTCTTCATGATTTTGTGTTTTAATTCATGTTGGTACATATTATATGTATTTTTAATGTTTATGGGCTGTATGACAAAATTAAAAATGTTAAAATTGGAAATTATACTAGAGTTAATTTATGGCACAAATCTAACTAGTTAGTGTTTTGGACTTTTAAGAGAACTTATTCAATAAGAGGATTTAGTCCATTGGGCTTCGGCCCAGGCCCATCATAGGGTCATCTCTTAAAGGTTCAAGTACACAATTTCCATTAATGGGCTTGGCTAAATTAATTAATAATTGGACTTTGTTTGATCCATGAATGTTATGAATATTTATTTGCTTGTTTGGTGTGATGAATGGATATGCATGGTGAATTCATGGGCCCTGGGTTTTGTAATTAAATATGGCCTGCAAAACATTATGTTTTATTGTAAAATTTTTATTTATTTCTTAGAATAGAATATACTTGTAGACTTTGTAAATCAAGACGAAGCCCACCGGAGTGGAGAAGCCCAACTCGAAGATTCTTATGTAATAGTATATAATCTTAGCTGTAGGTTTTTGGGCCCATGTTTGTCATGCTTTACTTTATGCAATTAGATATATATGCATGCTATTTATGGATGACAAAGTGTATGCCATGTAAGCCGTAATAAAATGAATCCTTAAAAATAGTAAGTCACAAAGTTGCCTTCCTAATTCGAAACATGTCAAGGCATCGATCATCGGTCACGTAGACTAGGAGTCCTAGATGTGCCCGATTATCTTTGTAGGCATGGGTTGTGAATGTAGGTTGGACTTAACATGGAAAGGGATGCCCGAACCTAGGCAACTAATAAATGGGTTTGTGCTATAACATCTTAAGATGTTATCCCATTTGATCCAAGAGTCATGTATGAGAGATGATTGGAGTTTTCCTACTTAAGTAACTTAACTTGTTAGGTGTACAAGCTTAGCCTGACTAATAAGTTGTTGTGAAAAAAGGATCTTGGCCCACATTAAATCACTAATGCAAATTATTTAAAGGGATATTAATTCGGTTTGTGGGATTATAAATAAGGCCTCATTTAATCTTGCTAAATTTCATTGTAGATTGAAAATGGCATCTTCAAACAACAATTTCTCATTACGATCAGTCCTTGAAAAGGACAAATTGAATGGCACCAATTTCATAGACTGGTCTTGAAACTTAAGAATAGTTCTTAAGCAAGAGAAAAAGTCGTATGTATTGGATGCACCCTTGCCTGAAGAACCTGCTAGGAATGCCTCTGCGGTTCAATAGGAAACTTTTGAGACCAAGAAGAGCGACTCCAATGATGTGAGCTGTCTGATGCTAGCCACTATGGTGCCTGACTTGCAAAAGCAATTTATGGACCAAGAGGCTTATGCGATCATGGTTCACCTCAAGGAGATGTTCCAAGAGCAAGCTCGTCACGAGAGGTTCGTGATAACAAAGGCCTTGATTTCTTGTAAGATGGCTGCGGGTACTCCTGTTAGTACCCATATACTCAAGATAAAAGGGTATCTTGATACTCTTGAGAAGATTGAGGTACAAGTGCTAAAGGAATTGGCCACTGACTTGATCTTAGGATCATTGACTGATGATTATGATCCATTTGTGATGAATTATAACATGCATGCAATGAACAAGTCAGTCACTGAGCTTCATGGGATGCTTAAGAATGCTGAAGAGAACATTCGAAAGACCAATCCCGTATTGATGGTTCAAGGGGGCATTAAAAAGGGACTCGCTAAGGGAAAGGGAAAGGGAAAGGCAAAACCCAAGAATAACCTTGCTCGGTTCAAGTTAAGTGGGAGTGCACCTCAGGCCCAATCCAAGCCCAAGGCGCAGAAGCTCAAAGAGAGTGAGAGCACTTGCTTCCATTACAACAAGATAGGGCATTGGAGGAAGAATTGCGCTATCTTCAAGGAAGAACAAAAAAAGAATGGAGCCAAGGCATCCAGTTCTGGTATTTTTGTTGTTGAGATTAACCTTTCTATTTCTACCACTTGGGTATTGGATACCGGTTATGGTTCTCACATTTGTTCAAATGTGCAGGGGCTAAGAAATAGGCGATTACTTGGGAAGAATGAAGTGGACCTCCGTGTGGGGAATGGAGCACGAGTTGCTGCCATGGAGATAGGTGACTATCAGCTCACTTTACCTTCCGGACTTTGTTTAGTTTTGAAAAATTGTTATTATGTGCCTGCTATAAGCAGAAACATTATTTTAGTTTCATGTTTGGATTTGGATGAATTTGATTTTGTTATTAAAAATGGCAATGCTCATATTCGTTGCCAAGGAATTTCTTATGGCAATGCCATGTTGCAAAATGGCCTTCATATCCTTGATTTACAAAACAAAGAGTCCATATACAACATTAATACAAAGAGGGTTAAATCAAACGAATTGAACCCTACTTACTTCTGGCATTATCGTTTAGGACATGCAAACGAAAAACGCATTTCAAGACTCCACAAAACTGGAGTGCTTGGGTCATTCAACTTAGAGTCTTATGATACATGCGAGCCATGTTTGCATGGAAAAATGACAGAGTCATTTTAACAAGAAAGGTGAAAGGACTAATGGCTTATTGGAACTAATACATACCGATGTATGTGGACCTTTAAGTACACAAGCTAGAGGTTGTTTTAACTACTTCGTGACATTCACAGATGACTTCAGTAGATATGGCTATGTCTACCTAATGAAGTACAAGTCTGAAACTTTTGAGAAATTCAAAGAGTTTAAGAACGAAGTAGAAAACCAACTTGGCAAAAGTATAAAAGCCATTCGATTAGATCGAGGTGGCGAATACTTAAGCCAAGAGTTTGACAATCATCTAAAAGAGTGTGGTATTATTTCACAGCTCACTCCTCCAGGAACACCGCAATGGAATGGTGTGTCTGAAAGGAGAAATCAAACTCTATTGGACATGGTTCGATCTATGATGAGTCAAGCTAATCTTCCTATCTCTTTTTGGGGTTATACATTAGAAACTGCTGCGTTTCTATTAAACTGTACTCCAACTAAAGCAGTTGAGAAGACACCATACGAGGTATGGACTGGGAAAGAACCCAATATGTCATTTCTCAGGATTTAGGGCTGTGAAGCACATGTTAAGAAATTAACATCTGACAAACTAGAGTCCAAATCCACTGTCTGCTTGTTTATGGGTTATCCCAAAGAAACAAAGGGATACTACTTTTACTCACAAGCCAAGAGCAAAGTATTTGTTGCTTGCAAGGCTATTTTCTTGGAAAAGGAGTTCCTTATCAAGAAAGACAGTTGGAGTAAAGTAGAACTTGGAGAAATTCAAGTGCCACAAGCTCCTATAGAGGATGAGTTGGAAGTGGGATCAAGTTCACAACCAGTTGTGGAACAAGAACCCATTACATAAGTACCTAGAAGGTCCGGTAGGGTACGTCAGGAGATTGAGAGATATGGATTTCTAATCACTGATAGTGACACTATTGAGTTAGTAGATCGTGAGGATCCTACTACCTAGCCAGAAGCTATTGAGAGCCCAGACTCGGAAAATTGGCTTGAAGCCATGAAATCCAAGATGCAATCAATGTACGATAACCAGGTTTGGACCTTGGTTGATCCACCAGAAGGTGCGAAGGTAATTTAATGCAAGTGGCTATTCAAACTGAAAGCTGATAAGACCTACAAAGGTAGACTAGTAGCAAAAGGTTTTCGACAAACTCATGGTGTAGATTATGATGAGACCTTTTTGCCCGTAGTCATGCTCAAGTCCGTTAGGATCTTACTTGCCATAGCTGCTTATCATGATTATGAGATATGGCAAATGGATGTCAAAACTGCTTTCCTCAATGGAAATTTACTTGAGGATGTGTATATGACACAGCCTGAGGGTTTTGTCAATCCCAAGCATCCTAAGAAGGTTTGCAAGCTTCAAAAATCCATTTATGGATTAAAGCAAGCAGCCCGAAGTTGGAATCTTCATTTTGATGAGGCAGTCAAAGAATTTGACTTCATCAAGAACGAAGATGAGCCTTGTGTGTACAAGAAGGTTAGTGGGAGCATAGTAGTATTTCTGGTCCTATATATGGATGACATCCTTCTCTTTGGGAATGACATTCCAACATTGCAAAAGGTTAAGCAATGGTTGGGAAAATGTTTCTCAATGAAAGACTTAGGTGAAGCCGAGACAATACTTGGTATTCGAATCTATAGAGATAAATCGAATCGGCTCTTGGGACTAAGTCAAGAAAAGTACATAGACAAAGTACTAAAGCATTTTAGTATGGGAGACTCAAAGAAAGGGTACATACCTTTGGCTTTGGGAGTTCCTTTGACTAAAGAACAGTGCCCTAAAACCAAAGAGGAAAGGGACAACATGAGTAGAATTCCATATGCATCTGCTATTGGATCTATCATGTATGCTATGTTATGTACTAGGTTGGATGTTGCTCATGCACTAAGTATAACCAGTAGGTTTCAGCAAGGCCCTGGTGAGAAGCGCTGGTCTGCTGTAAAAGGGATTTTGAAGTACCTACGATGGACTAAGAATCACTTCTTGGTGTATGGTGGTCAAGAAGAACTCATCATATAAGGTTATGCCGACGCTGCTTTTCAGACCAGCACTCAGGATTCTAGAATGCAATCTGGGTTTGTTTTTGTTTTGAACGGTGGTGCTGTCAGCTGGAGAAGCCCAAAGCAAGAGACCGTTGCCGACTCAACTATAGAATCTGAGTATATTGCAGCAAGTGAGGCTATAAAAGAGGCTGTTTGGATTAAAAATTTCATTTCTAGATTAGGAGAGGTACCAAGCATCCTAGATTCATTAGAAATTTTTTGTGACAACAACGGGGCCATCGCACAGGCTAAGGAGCACCGGTCACACCAGAAATCCTAACACATACTCAGGAGGTACCACCTGATTAGAGAAATCATTGATCGTAGGGACGTAAGGGTTAGCAAGATAGCAAGTGAAGACAATGTAACAGATCCTTTGACGAAATAGTTGCGTCCAAATCTGTACGAAGCCCATTTAAGAGCGTTCGGTCTTAAGGCTATGCCCAATTGGGACTAGTACTAGTGGGAGATTGTTAGTGTAAGCCCTAGCCCCAATGCATTGTAATAAAACACTTTGAATTAATAAAATGAGGCATTCATTTCATTTATTGTATTCCTGTGCATATCAATTGATAAAACTATCCAAGAATGTTGTTTCGGTTTAAGTTATCATGTGTGAGGAACATGGTTGTAAGACCTTGAAACAAATGAGACTTCATTCTAAATATCCCTAGTCAGTCATTGTTATGGGAATAACAATGAATTAAAACTAGTATGCTCTCTCTGATATTATGAGTTCTGTCTTACGGATCATTAGGACAAGAGTGTCAATTAGAGATCATAGATACATGTTAAAGAACATGGCATCTGGATACGATCCGCTCATAAGAACACTACATGGTACAAGTCATAAATGTTTCTCATATGCAAGTTTTGTATCGGAGTTCTTAGACCTAAAATCTCTATGAAACTCTTTATGAATTACTGTGTACTTTGACATACACCTAACATGCTCATAATAGAGTGACAAGTACGGGTATGATTGGGTATGCATTGATTCATGTTAGAGAGGATGAGAGAAGTGAAGGGATTACCCCTCTCAATAAGAGAGAAAATATTATCGGCCACTTGATCAGTGAACTGAGAAGTGTATGGCCATACCGAGATGAAATAATGAGTAATCATTATTTATCTGAGAGTTCAGTATCACTGGAATATCAAGAAAGGAATTAATATATATAAGGATGACTAATTCCATGCCTTATATTAATTCTGATATTTATGGGTAAGGGACTATGCAAAATTGCATTAGGTCACTAAATGCCATATGCATTTTCATTTAATTTGGAATGCTATAATATCTTGCTAGAGTATATATATAGCCTTTGAATTAATTTATTAATTCATTGCCAACATTAAATGGACCCATAGGATCGCACACAAAGCATTGGGCTTAAAATATTTGAATAAAGTATTGGGCATTAATTTGGGCTTTTAATTAAAGTCAAATTAATGTATGTAATGGATTTTAAAATTGCTATTGGACCTTGGTCCATGAGAGAGAAAAATTCAGCCCACTAGGTTTAATTTCAATTAATTAATTATCTTGTATTAATTAAGTTAATTGAGTATTAAATCCTAATGATATTTAAATCAAATTAAAATACTTAATTAAGGAATGTCTTAGCCGAAATTCCAAGATAAATATTGAAGGAATTTCAGCACATGTGAATTTCTTTATTAAGTGATATTATTTGATTAAATGTCTTATGTATTTATCTTGGATTAAATCAAAAGAATTTGAATCAATATATATCTCTTATTTTAAAGAAGTGATAAAGGCTGAAATTAATTATCTCTAAGTAGTTGATTTTAGATTTATCACTTAAAAAAATAAAATGATATATATTGAATGAGAGAGAAAAGAAAAAACCCTAGTTTTTCTTTGGTTTTTGCGTGAAAACCTTCTCTCTCTCATAAAATTTTCTCTTGGCCGAAATACACAAGGAGAAGGATTCTTTCTTGCTTTCTTATGTTCTTGGGCATTAATAGCACCTAAAAGAAGTACAAGATCAAGTCTTGTAGCTTCAAACAATTGCCATTACACAATACTTTAAAAGAGAGCTAGCAATCTCTATTTTAAGCCATATTTGCAAGTGTGTGTGTGAGAATAGAGGGAGTGGCGTAAAAGGCTGTTCCTTGGCATTGGTGATCAAGATCTAAGGCGGACAAAGTCATCTTAGTTGCTGGTCATCACCGAATTCAAGTATTAAAAGGCATCAAAAGTTGTATGTTTTAAAAACCCTAAAATTGCATGTTTCGATTCTTGTCATGGAATTGTTTGGCATGTATGATTGTTTTTATCGTTTTTTTGCTGCACGATTACCATGAACATATCATGTCATATTCCATCATACTGGAATATCTTGAAGATTAACTGTCTCCCTCTTAGAATCAAGTACCAAAGCCAAGAATGCTTCGCAACCTTTTCTAACGAACCACTTCACCTTTATAGCACAGATGACATTGGCTAATGGTTTAGATTTAATACCCTGAATCAATGTATCTTTATCCTTGACATCCTTAACTATCACAGTTCCAACTTTACAATTCACTATGGCTTGGTATTTAGACAACCAGTCCATGCCCAAGATCACATCCGATTCATAAAAAGGTAAAAAAATTAAATTAGTTGGAAACTCTCTCACTTGAATCATAATAGGGAAATTTCTATAGATTTCATTTACACATACACAGTGGCCTAAAAGATTGATTACATATATAATAACTCAGATGATCTACAACAGATACATTTCTACCCAAATCCCATTACAAATATACGAGTGTGTAGGTCCTGGGTCTATAAGCATATATACATCAGTATTAAAGAGAGAGAATGTACCAGCTATGATCTCAGGAGCATCAACATCTTCTTGAGCTTTCATGGCATAAGCTCTGACAGGAGGTGTATGAGCGAATGGTTGATCTACTATCTCAAAAACATTCCTGGACTATGCTCTAAATTGACTTGATCCACCTCTACCTCTACCTCTACCAGATCCTCTACCTGAAGAGGGTGTATTGGAAGCTCCTCTATTACATTATTGACTGGAGGCTTGCTCTTATCTCATAGAGCAATTTGCCATAAGATGCTCTGTGCTGCCACATCTGAAGCAAGCACTAGTGAGCATTTTGCAAGTGCCCCAATGTTGCCTATAATAGTAGGTACACTCTGGAGCTTTACCTCCGCCTGATCCTGATGAAGTGTCCCTTTCAGAATCGGCTGAAGAGAAAGCTCCCCATTGTCAACCTCTAGATGCAGGATGATTACCAGATTCAGCTGGCGGATCTCCTGTAGTCATTCTTGATCATTTTCCTGATGAAAACCACCCCATGAGAAACTTTTTCTTCTCTGCTCTCTTTCTCTTTTAGCATTATTCTCTTTCTCAACTCAAATAGCTATTTAAACCAATTGATGATAATCCACTGGGTGCAAAGAGATAGGCCCTATCAAATGCTCTCGGATCTGGTCATTCAACCCATCTTCGAATTGGTAACATTTGAAAGTCCCAATCAATATGGGCATGGGTGTATATTTACTCAAGTTACTGAATTTTGCTTCATAATAAGCCACTAACATACCTTTTTGCTTTAGGTTCAAGAACCATTTCAATCTCTCATCCTTGTATGCTTCAATTACATACCTCTTTTTGAATTCTGCCATAAAGAATTCCTAAGAGAGGAAATCATATAGCTGAGGTTGTGTCTGAACTAGCTTGCACCAATCATAAGCTGCTCCCTGATGTAAGGACATAGCACAAGTCACCTTTTGATTTGCCAGGCACTGCACTTCTGTAAATACCCGCTCTAGCCTTTTAAGCCATAACTCAGCTTTCTCAGACTCCTCCTATGTAGTACCAAAAACTCCTTTGCACCATGCTTTTTGATCTCAGAAATAAGAGCTTTCGATGGAGTCATCCTTTGTAAAATCTAAGCCATGTCATGGGAAATTTTCAATAGTGCTTCCCCAGGCTCAACAACAGCCACACCACCTAGAGTGGATGCATAAGATTCAAGCTGAGAAGGATTCGATTGTCCAAGTAGATTGCTTTCAACCGATTCATCTACAACTTTATGATGTTCTTCCATATCGAACTATATCAAAAGAAATATAGGGACAAAAACTATAAGCCAAAATCCATAAAAAATTTATATCTATGAACCTATAAATTCCTATAGGCCAGAACCGCCTAAACAAAGGCGTTTTGATACCAAAAATGTAATGAATATACTAAATTAACCTAATTACTGTTACTAATTACATTTCATTTATCCATTATACATAGGATAACATTAATCTAATCAACTATCATATATCATAACATGTGTATTATCTATTAAAGAAGTATGTGTGTATATATATATATATATATATATATATATATATATATATATATATATATATATATATATATATATATAAGATTAAGTTTGTTACATTAGAACTATGCTGGGTTATTAGTTACAAAACTTAATAATCACATTACTCTAATACAAGATATATCATGATCTAATAAAAAAGATACAAAAAATGAAACTCATACATCATAATGATTTTTTCTAATCTGATGTTGGCTTTTGAAGTTGTTGGCTTGTCCCTGAAGAAAAAGGTCTAACATGCGAACCTACATGGATAAATATCTGTGCTAAGCTATAAAGTTTAGTGGGCAACCAAAACAATATGTTGATAACCACTCACAGTGGTTATCACCAAGCATGCAATATTAATACCAAAGAGAATGCATTCGCTTCAATAATATTAAATAATACTCAGTACATTGTTGGAAGCAATAACTGCACCATATAAATTTAATCAAAATAAAAGAATACAAATTTATTCACTCTTTAACATGTATGTATGCATTTCATTCATTTTGTAAACTGCCTGCTTAAATTCCTATGCGTGTGGATAACGGGTGCTATGGATACCCGAAGATATCAAACTTATAAATACCTGAAGGTATTAAATCGATGGACCCAATCGAGGTAAGAACTGTGGTCTCATTTAGAGACATACTGTAAACCCAAATGGGTCAGACTATAGCAGCTGCGACTGTAACCTTATAGGCATGCCTATCTATCCACCACCAAGTTTTATATGTAGGCAAAGCAAATCATATTTTCATATGTCATTAATTTGTACTAATATAATCCAATATAACATAAATGAATGCGAAGTACTATAATATTATATAGTTTTACTTCATGACATAAACAATAATCATTGTAATGAATTTATATTAAAGTAAACACATGCATACTATACTTTAAGTAATGGAACCTTAAATTCCTATTTCTAAAGCAATTCTTATGATTAAAGGGGTATATTACTACATACTTGTAAGTTTAAAATAATTTACAAGTTTAGGAAGGGCTTAGGTAGGTGTAGGCATCATATAGAGTCATAAAATTCCAAGTATTAAAATATAAAGGAGGATCACGGTTACTACCAAAATCATGATAACTATGACCCAAATCATGCAATAGGGGTCACGGTTACTACCCAATTCATAGTAACCGTGACATAGGTTACATGTTGTTACTAAATTAAAGATGAACTACCTCATGGTTACTAAGCCTAGGGTAATAACCGTGAAGTAAAGCTACAGAAAGGGGTTACAATTACTATCAAATTCATGGTAACCATAAGGTAGGATGGATTTTGGGTCTGGATTGAAAACTAGGCTACCTCACGGTTACTATCAAAAACCTAGTAATCGTGATGCCTTAATCTACCAATGGCAGATTTTTAATCCCTAGTTATAAGCCAATTTTGACCTACAAAACAATATTTTCAGCCAATATACCCTTCTACAAAGTTATAGATCTATATTTCTAGTTTCCAAAACACTAAAAATCATCAATCGGACTTGTAAATCTTTAGATATGGAAATAAAACCACAGACTATTCTCAAAAATGGGGTAACAATCATAGCCAGATTTCAACATAAATTTTCACTATAATGCAGTGAAAATCAATTCTCGGATTCTTTTAGCAAAAATTAAGATATGTGTGTCTAGTTTCTATATCAACTAGAATTTCTCGATTTTCATAACTATAGCTCATGATATAGCCAAAAGAGTACAAACTAGTCCATTGATTCTTATAATAGATTTTTATATCTTTCAACGCAACTTGCATATTTCATTTCTAATCCACTTCCAATATTAAGATCAACAAATAAAACATATAATAGAAGCAATAAAGACATCTCTCATGTCAAAAACTCAACCATCACACACACAGCCATGCAAGTTCCCATACCTCTTAAAGCTCCAAATCTCTTCACCCTTGAATAGCTTCCTTTCCCTTCTTCTTACTTGCTTTTCCTTCTATAAAATAAGAACACTACCATTTACACCCATCACTTTATTAAATAAACAACACATAACAAAGAAGAAAAAAAGATACCTTAAAAGCAAAACTAACTAAATCTTCTTCTTGCCAAAAACCCTAAGAGATCTAGAGAGAGTTTGAGAGAGAGACTTTAGGGTTAAGAGAGGATGAAGATGAATGAAGAAATTCAATTGCTTTGGCCGGCCACCTCTCAAAAATATATCATTCTCTCTCCTTTTCTGTTGGGCCATTTGTCACTTACATGGAAAAATTGCTCTTTGGTTCTTAACTTTGTTGGAATTTAACGGTTACATGCATCACATACATGAGCGAAATTTTAAAATTTTTTAACCATTAGATCTGATCTTGCCATGAATACACAATATAACTATATGAGAATAAGAAAAATCACCTTTGATTTTTGTTGAATAGTTGGTTTTACTTTGCACCGGGTTGTCGCAAACCACAGTGTCCAAAATCGAACACCTCCAATGAGTAATCCACACTAGAGAGGGGTAAATTGAACAAAAAAAATTGGTGTTCAACTAAGGCTGGCCGAAATTCCCAAGAGCTAGCTTAGGAGTTGGCACAAAAAGGAGAGAGAGATTAAGAGAAAAGACTTTCTTTTTGTTTTAATCACTTAACCCTAATTCTTATTAGTTGGCGTTTTATAGTTAGGTTAAAATTCCAACTCCTTAATGAGATTGGGCTCTTTAAAATTGCTGGAGAATTATTAATTGGGCCTCTGGAATTAATTATAATCATTTGGGCTTAATTAAATCCAATTTAAACCTTTTCATAAAAGTCTATGCACAAAACCCACAAACTAGGCCCTTTGTGCAACTAATTGGATTTAAATACCCAAATGAATTCCAAATCCAACCAAATTAAATATGTGAGTTCCATAACACTAATGTAACATATATAAATTAATTTTGTCCAAGAAAAATCCCTTTAAGCCCTTCTGTATGGAGTTGGCATGTGGCCCACTTCTAGAGGGCTTCCTCCAACTTCTTCATTCCTTTGGCCCTTAATAATTCCTCCAATGGGCCTATTAATTATTATATCAGTCCTATAACACTTATAGTAGTCTTATAACACTTATAAGATAATAATAATTAATCATAAAATACATTATTTCAATTAGGTCTAATTTTGTAGAACATTTCTCAAAAGTTCCGCGGACAATTTTATTTGATCATAATTAATTAAACTCTTTAATTAATTATTATCATATTCTCTTCTCTACCTTTATAATAATATCAAATATTATTATCCTTGTCATTTTACCATTTTACCCTTTTCTCTATATGTGTGTGACCTATTGGGTTCCTGTTCATGTTGGCAGTATAATATGTAATTGTGAGTTCTATTCAAAACTCACATGATTTAAACTCCTTTAAATCATCTTATCAATCCCTATTGATACTTTTGATACATCATTATACAAGTCATGATTGGCCTCTAGCTAGGCATCATGACTACCCAAATTCAGGAAAGTCATGTGGTTTGACTGTACCCTTCCATAGAAACAGTTACCGTGCAATTACTCCTTTCACCACTCTTATCTCAATTAGATTCTGAGTATGAATTTCTGTCAACTCATACTAATCTAATTATGTATGTTCTATTAATTTAACCATTGTTCCTAAAATGCCCTTCATAGATCTCCATCCATCTCGGCATATTACTCTGGCCAGAGATTCTCTGAACAAGGCAATTATAGAATCATGTGAGATAACTTTCCTTGTTAAATATGGGATGGTGAATCCTTTGTCAATCACTCAACTATCTTCAAGTAGGTCATGTATACCCAATCTCCTAACTATGTTCACTCCCAGTTGAAAGTAATCAGTTATGGAGTCAAAGTATACCACTTGCTACTTAAGATAACTTTGGTGATCTCAAGTCTAAGGATACTTGCACAACCGCTATGAAGAGATTCCTCACTGACATGGATTTAATATCCATGTAAGGATTCTCTATGCAGGTCTCCAATGAACTTGTTCTTCTAACAAGCATCCATATGTTAGCTTTGATTATCTTCCATAATCACAGTTATGAGAACCACTGCTTGAACCATTCAAGAAGCATAACATGTGCTAGTCTGTCCGAATTAACAATGTCCTATCTTGTTAATTCTATGACTAGGAATATTTAGATATTAACACATTTCCATGCAATAGACATCTCACATCATGAACACCTTCATGATTGCCTTTGCCCTATGTTTATAATATCTAGGACTTCATTTATTAATTTAAGATTTACAAACTCATGTAATTAAACATAGCATTAATAAATGAATGATGCCTTTTATTAAGAATATAAATTTCATACATATGAAAAACATCCCTATTACATGGGCTCTAGGGCATACTCTCTAACAAACTTTTCTTTATTTCTAATTATACCCCAAACTAACCCTTTCACTTTTTAATTAGGTCCTTCTCTAGTCATTTACATTTAATTTGACATAGACTCTAATTATTAATTAATAAAAGATTCTCCTAGGGTATTATAAGGGGCATTACAATATCCTTATTTTTTCCAAATTGTATCGCAAATACAAAATCAAACTTATGAATAATAGAACTAAGATAACCATATAACTATATACAAATAGAATTTTTTTTATTTAATATCTGTATTAAATATAAATCTAAAATTCTTGCATTTTATCTAAAAAGTCATGCCTTTTTTGTTGGAAATCCACAAAGTGCTGGAATTGGGTGAAGAGAAAACAAGATATCAAATTGAAAAACAAATACTAGTATAGTAAGAAACTTTTAAATTAAACATGAAATATGTGTAGGAAACTGTTACTCACCAATGAAAGGAAGAACAAATTCACGAGTATGAAAACAACGAGGGTAAAACCAAGAGAGTGGAAAAAAGATGAATAAATGTTGGTAATAAATTAAAAATCACATTAATTAGTTGCTTTGATAACATAAGCTTGCTTTGTATGTATGGCAATCAACTGACAATAACATCAATCATCTGAAAGTAGTACCTATTTGACAGTGCAAGTATTTTGTTGATTTTCTAAAAAGAGTAACATCACTAATTTCAATATATATACCCAAAATCACACACAAATAATCAATGCTATTTATTTCATTCTAACTGTCCTCTCCTCTTCTGCTTCATATCAAGCTTACCATCCACTTAATGCCACTTATTATTTTGCTGCTTCTATTCTCCATCATATTCACCATATGGAAACAGGATAATAACCAAGTCATAAATAATAAGTATCGTAAATCAAAATTCTTAACAAAATATCAACAATACTATATATAACTAGTAAAATACTTGGTGTCTAAAATAATTTTACTATCAGGTCTTAATATTAAAACTAAAGAGGAAAAGAAGAAAAGGAAAGCAAAGCATTTTAGTCCCTTAACTGTACATTTTAGTTTTTTTTTTATCATCACAGATTCCAAGATAGGCCGTTATTTTGTTTACATTGTAGATTTTAAGAACTTGAACAAGAAATAAAATAGAACACACAAGGACAGAGAAGCAAAAACCTTTGTTATGAATTGCCTTCAGTTGGAAGACTCAATTACCATGTGGCCCTGACACAGGAAATGTACAAGAGTGAATAAAATTGATATTAACAGATTCGCTTAATCAATTTGTTAATGAACAAATTAATGTAAACAGGTAAAGAAATAGAAAGGTATTACCAACAGGTTTAGAACAGACAATTGCTTCTTTACTAAAACATTAGACATTTGCTTTATAATTTGATAAAGTTATTTTATCTAGTTGAAACATGCTAAAATAAAGAGCCTTTAGTATAAAAGTATATGTATCTATAAGGTTTAATTATGAGTATATTAAGAAATTTCAAACACACTATTCTTGGACCAAGTTCACAAGAAGGTGAGAGGACACTTAAAACCACTTCAAAATAACATATAGTCCAATCAATGTACATGGGATAGATAAAGAATTTGAGCAGAATAACTTAAAATGCCAGATAACTCTCACTTTCTGCTGTTAAGGGACACAAAAACTGTTATAGGAACACAATCTTTGTTGAAATCAATAGGAAAAATTTCAAGCAAGACAACACATCTATGAGAAAAACTAAAATTTAACATTGCAAACCATATGCCTATAAAAGTAGAGTAAGAGATCATGCATCCTTACAATATGGACTACAACCAGCCAAGCAATAGACAAAATCATTCAACTTCTCATAGAATAGATAAAAATTAAAACATACGCACTGAAAGACATGAGGTTAGCATATATAATGGACATTATGCACTTAAGTTTTATTTGAGAATATTTACCAGTATAACTTTAAAATATTAAAATGACCTATATCAATACGAGCAAGAAAAAGAATCCAATAAAAATCAAATGCTTGAGTCCTACAAAATTTTGACTTGATGTTATATTTCTCTATGATCTCAGTTATAATTACCTTAAGTTTAATGCATTATACTCTTGATTAATCAACATGCACAATTTCCTCTTCAAGATTACTTAAGGTAGCAACTTTGAATCATGAAAGAGAGAGAAAGAAACATTTCTGTGTTTTTCTTGAAGAAATGTCGTTCCATTCTTTCTTCTCTCTTTTCAAAGTCGGCTTTTTATTATAACAAAGGATAATTCCCCCTTTAGTCCCTTAACCTTTTGCATGCTACACAATAACCTAGCAAATCTTTGCATGTTAAACTTTAACCTCTCTATTTAATTCCTTTCAAACATTAACCTATCCATTTATTCCTTCTCTTAAATTGACCTTTAAACAATCATTTCTATCCACATTTGACCCTTGAGTTTCCAAAACAATACATTTACCCCAACTTAACACCTTTTACTACAATTGCACCCTTAATTAACATTAAACCATGCTTTAAAATTTTATTTTCATGCAAAACATAATATCATGATAATTTACCCCCTCTTGATCCATACTTATATAAATTCCTTATTTAATTTAATCTTAATCAAATAAAAATCCCATTCAAATATGCAAATTAGATCAGGGTCATATTAGGGGCCTTACAAGATCCATGAAGGGCATTTTGGGAATAATGGTTAAATTAATAGAACATACATAATTAGATTTATATGAGTTGATAGAAACCCATACTTAGAATCTAATTGAGATAAGAGTGGTGAAAGTAGTACTTGTACGGTAACTATTTCTATGGAAGGGTACAGTCAAACCACTTGACTTTCCTGATATTTGGGTCGTCATGATGCCTAGCTAGAGGCCAATCGTGACTTGTATAATAATGTATCATAAATATCAATAGGGATTGATAAAATGATTTAAAGGAGTTTAAATCATGTAAGCTTTGAATAGAACTCATAATTACGTATTATACTAACAATATGGATAGGAACCTAATAGGTCACACACATATGGAGTAATGGCTGTAATTTTATCATAAAATGAGTTAGAAAACTCTAATTGAGGCCATTCTAGTTCCTAAGGTCATATAAGAGATATGTCTACAAATTTATAGAAGGGACCTAGCACTAAATTTGCCTTTAAGCCATTCTAATATTTAATTGAAATGCATGAGAGCTGTTGTTTGTGATTCTGGAACAGTTTGTAGAAATTATAGTGTATTTTTATGTACAGTAGTTGGATTGCTATGAGGTTAGATTATTTGAAAAATAGATTTCTAATTATACATTTCATATGAAGGAAGTAATGCCTAATTTTATTTCCAAGCATGTCAAATATTAGCATGACATTCGTTGAATCTGTTTATACTGTTAAGGTATAGATTTTTTTATTTTGGGCATAAGTATTAGTAGAGAAGTCAAAATGTTATGCTGTAAAATTATGGCTAAACTAGATACCTAGGATTACGTTTTTTATGAAGTAATGATGGCCAAATTCTGTTCTTATTTTATTCTATGAATTTTATGATTTGGTGATAAAAGAAAAATAAAACTGGTTTTGGTAGTTTGAACAGCCTATGATGTTTCACAGATATCTCGAGTTAAAGATGTGATATTGAGATGAATCTTGATTTTTTGGAAACTGAATACATAGGAGAATAAGTTTTTAGAAGACCATTTGGCTTAAAAATGATGCTTTCTAAATAAACAATGACATGCAAATTGGATCCAGAATTCTGTCTTGTGCAGAATTTTGTAGATAGAATTTTTAATGTATTTTTCTATTAAGGTTTAAATGTGACTATGCTAAATATGTAACTATGAATGCCACAAAACCCAGAGACCCCGATTAAACAGAGAATGCATTAAAATCCTAGATCTTATATTCCAACTTCCTTAAATGCTCATCTAAGTTTTCAATCCTTAAAACTCGTCTTATTTACTATTTTAAATGTTTAATCTTAACTAAGAAAACACATATAACAAATGAGAGAAAACATGTATAGTAAACCCTCCTAAACAATTTTCGCATGCCAGACATTGAAGCCTCCCTCACTTTACTTGATCCAAACAATTTTAATTACTCAACTATCTTCAAGTAGGTTATGATATATCCAACCTCCTAGCTATGTTCACCCTCTGATAGAGGTAAGTAATTATGGAGTCAAAGTATTTGACTTACTGTTGGAATTTAACGGTTACATGCATCACATACATGAGCGGACTTACTGTTGGAATTTACCCAAGATTGTTTTGAAGCAATAGAATAAGTATTAATTTCAATCATATGAATACCTGAAGTAGAAGCATCAGCATGCTTTTTCTCCTTGAGAGAATATAGATAGGCCTTGCAGTTACGCTTTCAATGACCATCCTTTCCACAATGGAAGCAAGTTCCTTTGGGATTCTCTTTCTTGGCAACCTTCTTCTTGGAAACCCCACCATCCTTTATCTCATATTGCTTCTGAAGCTTTGAAGACATAGCACCCAGCATCAGACATGCTGCTGCTTCACTATCTTCTATGTATTTTCGATAAGTGCCTTTGATCTCATCAATGGCATCATCTGATGGAAGTGGTAGAAGATCTTTATCCAAGACATAATGGATCTTTTCAGCTCTGAGAACAATTCTCACTTGCTTGATCCAGTTAGAATAATTGCTGCCAACCAGTTTGTTATCCAAGATTGATCGTATATTTGATGTGCTCATGATGATGACATAGATGTGAAAAAGAAAAGATATGAGAGTATGTTCATATATATGTATGCATTAATAAGGTCTTTAATTAATCCATTTACTCCCACTATTTTATTGTGGATTAATAGCCCTCACTATATAATCCGAGAAAACCCGATGGTTTTCTTAGTGGGCCAATATCCAATCCTTGATATGTAATTTGACCTTCACTGTGGTCAACAAGCCAAATTCCATACCCTTAAAAGCTAGGTATCTCTATACCAATTGTGTCTCTACACAACTAATGGATCATTAGGTTATCAACTCTTGATGCATGCATATCATATATGCATTCCCTAATCTTGCCTCTGGAACCATTAGCCTTGACTGTGGTCAACAAAATAATGGGCTAGCTAAGATGACCCATTTAATTAGATTTGAACATATTCGATATAATGTGAGCTTGACTGTGGTCAACAACCCACACTATAAAGAACTCTGGTTCTCCTCAAATTAATGGAAGGCTTATATACCTTAGTATTTGTTTGAGGGTTTTAGTTAATTAAGTCTCATCATACATGGTTGGCATACATTGGTATGCATTATATATCTATCACATAAATATAAGTATACAAATATGGTATAGTTATGGACTTCACTACATTGATTTCCCCTAGCCAAGAGGGAAATCAAAAGGTCACACCTAGGTAGTATGCATGATTCAAACAAGAAAATAATTACATTATCTTCAAGCTTATTGGATCTCCATCCGGCCCATCTTGCTGCTTGATATTGGTCTCCATCTCTATTTCTAATTCTAATCTAAGTAATCTAATTACATATTACAATTTGAAATGAAATACAAACCAAAAACAAGTGGCCGGGACATGAAAGTCCTCATTAGGCCAAAACATGCATTATGCTCAATCACAATGGGCTTTGTCCATAACTAACCATCATGCCAATCATACACCCTTATATGCCTCTCTAATGCATAAAGAAGTGGATTACTAACTTTGTTTCAACCTTTGAAACTAAATTTTGAGTTATTTTAATGATGTGATCAAATTAGGAAACTTTTTCCATTTTGGAAACTTTCATTTTAGGAAACCTTTTTGCATGCATGTGTTCTTGTCTTAATAATCAATCCAATTGATTATTAATTAATTATAAATTGATTATTTAATTAATTAATCATATTAAATAATTAAAAGAATCAATTTTGGGCTTAAAACAAATGTAGGCCGAAACCCACAGAAGAAAAACCCTAACTGTGTTCACACACAAACTAGTTTTGTGTCTTTTGGACCATTTAGGCCTCTTGGAATGAGCCAAGCCCACTCCAGCCCTTAAAACCCATTAATAAACTTAATTAATGTTTATAATGTTTAATTTAAATCAGCTCTTTGGGCCCACCAAGTCATTCACTAATTTAAACCAAGTCCGTAAACATAATTAAGGCCATTAAGTGGTTTTCATAAATTAAAATTAATCATATTAATTTAAGGCCCATTTTAATTAATCCAATTAATTAAAAACACTTTAATATATCATATATATCAGATTTAGAAGATCAAAAGTCGTTCTAACCAATAACACATCAAGAACACACGAAGAACACCAATTTATCGAACTTTTCGACTAAACTAGTTTTCATGCAATACTTGTTCGATTTTAATTTCGTTCTATCCTACGGCTTAATATCACATATTAAACACATAAAATATTATCTAAATGATTTTTAAATGGATCCATAAGAAATTAATTTAGAACAGCCCCTACATCACCTAGGGTTTCACGCCAAACCCTGATGGGTTTCAAGTTCAAAAATTTTGTTTTTGTTTCCACTAAATTTATTTGATCACACATACAACCAGAAATCAATATTTCTCATTCATGAACAATCAAATCTAATATTTTAAAGTTCAAGAAATAAATAACTTAAAATAAAACAAAACTTATTCCACAGAAAAATATAGAATTGTATATCCATGGCAAAATCGTGGCTCTGATACCATGTTGGAATTTAACGGTTACATGCATCACATACATGAGCGGAATTTTAAAATTTTTTAACCATTAGATCTGATCTTGCCTTGAATACACAATATAACTATATGAGAATAAGAAAAATCACCTTTGATTTTTGTTGAACAGTTGATTTTACTTCGCACCGGGTTGTCGCAAACCACAGTGTCCAAAATCGAACACCTCCAATGAGTAATCCACACTAGAGAGGGGTAAATTGAACCAAAAAATTGGTGTTCAACTATGGCTGGCCAAAATTCCAAGAAGCTAGCTTGGAGTTGGAGGAAATAGGAGAGAGAGAATAGAGAAAAAGACTTTCCTTTTGTTTTAATCACTTAACCCTAATTCTCATTAGTTGGCCTTTTATAGTTAGGTTAAAATTCCAACTCTTTAATGAGATTGAGCTCTTTAAAATTGCTGGAGAATTATTAATTGGGCCTCTGGAATTAATTATAATCATTTGGGCTTAATTAAATCTAATTTAAACCTTTTCATAAAAGTCTATGTACAAAACCCACAAACTAGGCCCTTTATGCAACTAATTGGATTTAAATACCCAAATGGATTCCAAATCCAACCAAATTAAATATTTGAGTTCCATAACACTCTGTAACATATATAAATTAATTTGGTCCAAGAAAAAGCCCTCTAAGCCCTTCTGTATGGAGTTGGCGTGTAGCCCTCTTCTGGAGGGCTTCCTCCAACTTCTTCATTCCTTTGGCCCTTAATAATTCCTCCAATGGACCTATTAATTATTATATCAGTCCTATAACACTTATAGTAGTCTTATAACCCTTATAAGATAATAATAATTAATCATAAAATACATTATTTCAATTAGGTCCTATTTTGCAGAATATTTCTCAAAAGTTCCGCGGATAATTTTATTTGATCATAATTAATTAAACTCTTTAATTAATTATTATCTTATTCACTTCTCTACCTTCATAATAATATCAAATATTATTATCCTTGTTATTTTACCCTTTTCTCTATATGTGTGTGACCTATTGGGTTCCTGTCCATATTGGCAGTATAATATGTAATTGTGAGTTATATTCAAAACTCACATGATTTAAACTCCTTTAAATCATCTTATCAATCCCTATTGATACTTTTGATACATCATTATACAAGTCAAGATTGGCCTCTAGCTAGGCATCATGACTACCCAAATGTCAGGAAAGTCATGTGGTTTGACTGTACCCTTCCATAGAAACAGTTACCGTGCAATTACTCCTTTCACCACTCTTATCTCAATTAGATTCTGAGTATAGATTTCTGTCAACTCATATAAATCTAATTATGTATGTTCTATTAATTTAACCATTGTTCCCAAAATGCCCTTCATGGATCTCCATCCATCTCGGCATATTACTCTGGCCAGAGATTCTCTAAACAAGGTAATTATAGAATCATACGAGATAACTTCCCTTGTTAAATCTGGGATGGTGAATCCTTTGTCAATAACTCAACTATCTTCAAGTAGGTCATGATATACCCAATCTCCTAACTATGTTCACTCCCAGTTGGAAGTAATCAGTTATGGAGTCAAAGTATACCACTTGCTACTTAAGATAACTTTGGTGATCTAAAGTCTAAGGATACTTGCACAACCGCTATGAAGAGATTCCTCACTAACATAGATTTAATATCCATGTGAGGATTCTCTATGCATGTCTCCAATGAACTTGTTCTTCTAACAAGCATCCACATGTTAGCTTTGATTATCTTCCATAATCACAGTTATGAGAACCATCGCTTGAACCATTGAAGAAGCATAACATGTGCTAGTCTGTCCGAATTAACAATGTCCTATCTTGTTAATTCTATGACTAGGGATATTTAGATATTAAGACATTTGCATGTAATAGACATCTCACATCATGAACACCTTCATGATTGCCTTTGCACTGTGTTTATAATATCTAGGACTTCATTTATTAATTTAAGATTTACAAACTCATGTATTCAAACATAGCATTAATAAATGAATGATGCCTTTTATTAAGAATATAAATTTCATACATATGAAAAACATCCCTATTACATGGGCTCTAGGGCATACTCTCTAACACTTACTACTTAAGATAACTTTGGTGATCTCAAGTCTAAGGATATTTTCACCACTGCTATGAAGAGATTCCTCATTTACATAGATTCAATAACCATACGAGGATTCTCTTTACAAGTCTCTAATGAACGTATTCTTCTAACAAACATCCACATGTTAGCTTTAATTTTCTCCCATAATCATAGTTATGAGAACTACTACTTGAACTATTCAAGAAACATAACATGTGCTAGTCTATCCGCATTAAAAATGTCCTATCTTGTTAATACTATGACTAGGTATATTTAGATATTATCTCATTTGCATGCAATAGATATCTCACATCATGAACTCTTTCATGATTTCCTTTTCACAGTGTTTATAATATCCAGGACTTTATTCATTAATTTAAGATAAACAAAAACATGTATTAAAACAAAGCATTAATTAAATAATGTTTCCTTTTTTATTAATTAAATGAGTTCATATACATGAAACACATACCTTTCTACATGGACTCTAGAGCATACTCTTTAACATAAAGTTGGTTTAAATTCTAGTGTCTTTTACTTTATTTTGCTTACATTTAATAATTTAATCCCATTCTTAGTTAATTCTAGCTTTTGTGTGAATTGGAGAGCTTTTGATGGAATTTTATGCTAAACTATGATTTTTATAGGTATCTCACAGTTACTAGGAAATTCCCGATAACCGTGACCTAAGTGTTCTGTCAAAATGCACCGTTTGAGGCTTCTCACGGTCAGAAGGGCAATTATGCATGAAAGGGTGTTCACTATGGCCTATAAAGTTTTCAATACAAAACCTAAAAGACGAGTACGTCACTGTTACCAGGATTTTGGTAGTAACAGTGAGGTAACCATGTTTTCAGTCTAGAATGAAAGAGAGAGCCATCTCACGGTTACCAGAATTTAGATGGTAACTGTGAGCCCCTTCCAGATGCAGTTCGAAGCTCAATCAAGGTTACTATAAATTTCATAGTAACTATGACCTATATCTATTAAAAGAGGTATTTTTAAGATGGGTCATGATCAACAAGAATTTCATAGTAACCGTGACTCATGTTGACCTATAAATAAAAGATTTTTCTACAAAATCTGGGAGTTAGTTTTTTTTAGAGTTTTAGGGTTTTCTTTCTTCTTTTTTTTCATTCCTTTGTTCATCTTAGATAGATAGATACATATATTTATTTTAAAAATAGATAGATTTACAACAAAATAAATAGATTAAACACAGATTTATAGTTTGGAAGTATAGATCTATATAGTTTAGAGCTTATTTTCCAGTCAAGTATTGGAAAAAAAGATTGAAGGCCTTGGATTTAGCTAGGTTTTCTTCCACCATGAGTTTCAAGATTTATTCTATCCTTTTCTCTTTTCATTTTATGATGGGTAGTAAGTAGTTTATTGGTTGTTTGGGGGATCTTTGAATCCCTTACCCAAACATGTGAATTTTGAATATATTTTTAATTACATATATATGAATGAATGGTTTATTTCACTATTGCTTCCTTTATTTCATTAGTTTTTAGCTCTTTAAGTGATTTTCCATCTTTGTTCAATAGTTTTATCTTATATCTTGATTAGATGCTGATGCTTGATGATTTGAATGCTGTGAATGAATTTTGCTTAGCTTTTCTATCAAAAATATTGTCTATTTTAGATTGCTCCGGAATGGGACTCTAGATGTGCAGTATTTTTTAGTTTTAGGGTTGGAGTGTGGAGTGAAATAGAAGAGTTTTTGATTTTTTGGCTCCAAAATAAGAAAGCGAACTGAACTTAGGATTTAAGAGCTGTGCTTAGGTTAGTTGTGAGGCTTGCTTCAGAATGGGATGCTTTGCAATTAGAGTAGCAGGCTCCAGAATGGAAAGCTTAGGTTAAGAGGGTTATCTTAGATGCATTCATATATATTACAGTATGATTGAATTAATTCACATTTGGTATGGGGTGGATGAGTGAAGCTGAGCAACATTTTCATCATATAGAATTTTATACTTGTTAATTTTTCATAACTTAGTTCATACTTAAATTACTACTAGTTGGATTTAATTTATTTCCATTGCATATTTTAGTGTCTAAAGTCTTCAATATAGAAATTAGATAATTCATACACACAAACAATTAGGAATTCTTTAGCATATAATTAATTTCCATATCTTACACATATATAATCTCTTAGGTACGATATTTGAGGGTCCTAACTATGCCCCTCTTTATTACTTATCGATCTAGTGCACTTGCTAGATCAAGCAACAAGTTTTTGGCACCGTTGCTAGGGATTGGCATTGTTTGTGAGCTATGATTATTATTTGTATGTGTTTTCTTTTCCTTATTTTATTTTCTTGATTCTTTTCAGGTGAAAGTGGTGCATGAATAGAGTAATATGAGAGCAATTAGTGCCCTTTGATCCTAAAATTAAGAGGATCGTACATCAAAGATGGAGAGCCAATAGAGACAATAAGATGGAGCACAATCCTCCTCTTGATGAGTTTCCTCCCGAGAATAAACAAATGTCGAGGGCACATGAAGATATGACAGGGGCATAAGGAGAGGAAGTGCCTAGGCAAGGACTATAAGGGACTCCACTGTGCCAAGGTGGAATAAAGATCATCGAACAATTATATTACCAAGAGGAGTACAATTCGAGCTCAAACTAGCCACCATCACTATGGTACAGAGGAATCAATTCTTCAGTTCAGAAGTAGAAGATCCAACTCAACATATTAACATATTTCTAGAAGTTAGTGACACGATTCAAATTCTGGGTGTTAGTACGGATGCAGTAAGATTGAAGCTATTTCATTTCACTTTGTTTGGAAAAGTAAGGGAGTGGGTACAAATGCTACCAAGGCAATCAATATGGTCATAGGGTCAGCAGCAAGAAAAGTTTTTGATCAAATTTTTTCCTCCTACCAAGACTGCAAGTATTCGGAATAGCATCATGAGTTTCCATCAAATAAATAAGAAGCCTTTTCACGAGGCTTAAGAAAGGTTTAGAAGGCTATTGAGAAGCTGTCCACACCATGAGATAGTTGTCTACCAATTGATGACCATATTTTATACTGGAGTTACACCTCAAACAAGGCCACTATTGGATGCATCATCTGAAGGATCTTTCTTGAACAATTGCCTGAAGAACCTTCCAATTGTTAGACGAAATGGCAGTGAATTATTTTTAATGAACTAGTCTTAGATGAGTTCCAAGGAGGTAAGGGGTGTATAATGCAGATAAAGTAGCATTATTGAAGGCATAGTTAGAGTTGGTAAAGAAAGAGCTAAGTGAGTTAAAGGTGCAGAATATAGCCTCAGTTGCTCAAAAGAGTGGGTCTGTATAAAGGCAGGCAAGGTATCCACGAAGACGGAGCTGTAGGTGATGTAAATGCTATGGGAGATTATCGAAAAAATGATCCCTATAGTAATACATACAATTCGGGATGGAAGAACCATCCAAATTTCTCTTAGGAAGATAGACATCAGTATGCCTCACCATCTCAACCACCTATAAGAGCTCCTTTCAACCAAAATGTTCATCATAAGTACAACCAACCTTACCAACCTCAAGCCACCACTCACTACTAAGCCCTTTATCCACCAAACCACCATCATGGATAAAACATAAACCAATCTCAACAATACCATCCACCGGGATTTCAATAAAGACCATATGTGCAAGAGAATAAACCTAATCTTGAAGATATGCTAGAAAGTCTCATGAATAGTCAATAGCAATTTGTGAATAGTCAGCAACAATTTATGGCTAGTCAAGAGATGAGGTGGAAATCACAAGAACAATGAAACCAAAATCAAGATGCTTTCATAAGGAATCTAGAGACACAATTAGGCTAACTTGCAACTTTAATGTCTAACAGACAACCAAGGACTTTTCCTTTAAATATGGATCGCAATCCCAAAGAGGAGGCCAAGGCAATTACATTGAGAAGTGGAAAGGAAGCAGCATGAGAGGAAGAGAAAGGTAAATCACAAACTTCATAATCTCATATGGAGAAACCGACACAAAAGGTAAGTGATCCTAACCTTACAGTAGATGTAGATGTAGATGCTCCAAAGATTGATAAGGGAAAGAGTATAGTGAACCCAATTATAGAGGATCTTGACATAAATAGGTTGTCATTTCCTGTTATAGCTAGGAAAGAAAAGAAGAATGAGGAATTAGCTAGGTTTCTAGAAATATTTAAGAAATTGCACATAAACTTGTCTTTTGCAGAAGCCTTAGCTCACATACCCAACTATGCTAAATTTATGAAAGGAATTTATTCTAATAAAAAAAATTAAAAAGGGTGTGGGACTGTACAACTTATAGAAAATTTTAGTGCAATTATCATAAACAAGATTTTAGAAAAATTAGAAGATCCAAGTAAATTTACTTTACCATGTTTAATTGGTGAAACTTTTTTTGGGAACTCTTTGTGTGACCTAGGGGCTAGCATTAACTTGATACCATATTCCATGTGTAGGAAACTTAATCTAGGTGATCTCAAGGAGATAGAAATGAGGCTCCAACTCGCGGATAGATCAATGAGGAAACCAAAAGGAGTAATTTAGGATCTATTGGTGAAAGTGGGAAAATTCATTTTTCTCGTGGATTTCATAGTCATGGAAATAGAGGAAGATAGAAAGGTGCCACTCATTATGGGAAGACCATTCTTGAATATGGCGAAGGCTTTGATAGATGTTCATAGCGAAAAGGCCACCCTTCGATTCAGCAATGAAGAGTTTGTGGTAGATATGAACAAAGCTCAAAAGTATCCATCAAGTGATTTAAAGGAGTCAGTCTATTTCATGGACAAGGTGGATGAATGTGTAGAGGAGACTGAAGAAAAAGTGTTGCTAAATGATCAATTGAATTTGAGCTTGATACAGTCTTTAGAGAATGAAGAGTAGGATATAGTAGAAGAAAAATTGATAGCAGCTATGGAGAAGAATTATAAAGAGGAGAAATTAAAGCAAGAAGGGACCACTCTACAAAAGGGAGATTTAAAATCTATACTTAAACCCCTTCCTTCTCATTTAAAGCATGTATTTCTAGAGCATAAAGTAAAACTAGTAAAAATCTCTTCTTTGTTGTCAGGTTTTGAAGAGGCAATGCTACTCAAGTTATTGCAAAAGCACAAATAAGTGATAGGACGGGAGACATCGGACTTGAAACATATCAATCCAAGTTATTGCACTCAATGAATTCCTATGGAGGACGATTGTAAATCAGTAGCTCAACCCCAAAGAAGGCTCAATCCGGCTATGCAAGAGGTTGTCAAGAAAAAGGTACTCAAATTGGTTGATTCAGGTATAATCTATCCAATCTCTGATAGTAAGTAGGTTAGCCCAATGCAATGTGTCCTTAAGAAGGGGGAATGACAGTGGTTAGGAATGAACATGATGAACTCATTCTAACTCTGATAGTTATAGGTTAGAGAGTGTGTATAGATTATAGTAGATTAAACCATGTCACTAAGAAAGATCATTTCCCATTGCCATTTATTGACCAGATGTTAGATAGGCTAGCGGGCAATAGGTTCTACTATTTTTTAGATGGGTATTTGGGATATTTACAAACTCCCATAGCCCTTGAAGACCAAGAGAAGACAACATTTACCTGCCTTTATGGCACATTCGCCTATAAAAGATGCCCTTTGGACTGTGTATGTGTCGGCTGCATTTTAGCGATGCATAATGGCAATTTTCCATGACTTTATAGAAATATTTATGGAGGTGTTCATGGACGACTTCACCATTTATGGGCTAGATTTTGAAAGTTATCTAAAGCATCTTGATTTGGTGTTAGGTAGGTGTAAAAAGACCAACTTAGTACTAAATTGGGAGAAGTGCCACTTTATGGTAAGGGAAGGGAGGGTGTTAGGGCATAAAATTTTGGAAAAAGTGATTGAGGTAGACAAAGCTAAGGTATAAGTTATAGAGAAACTCCCACCACCAACCAATGTCAAGGGAGTTAGGAGTTTTTTAGCGCACATAAATTTTTACCGTAGGTTCATAAAAGATTTTTCAAAAATTACAAAGCCCTTTATCCAATTTGCTCATGAAAGATACTCCTTTTGAATTCAATGATGAATGTTTGTTGGCTTTTGAGTTATTGAAGCAAAGGCTTATTTCGGCCCCAGTGATCATATCTTCAGATTAGAATTTTCCCTTTGAGCTAATGTGTGATGCAAGTGATTTTGCAGTAAGAGCAATACTTGGACAAAGGTGAGAGAAAGTGTTTTGTGCAATTTATTATGTGAGTCACACTTTGACAGGAGCTCAAGTCAACTATACCACAATTGAGAAGGAACTCCTTGCCATTGTATTTGCCTTTGAGAAGTTTTGATCCTATTTGCTTGGAGTAAAATTTATTGTGTAGTCTGACCATGCGGCATTAAGACATCTCTTTACCAAGAAGGAATCCAAGTCGAGATTGATAAGATGGATGCTCCTATTGTAAGAATTCAACTTGAAGATTAAGGATAAGAAGGGAGCTGAAAATTTTATGGTGGATCACTTATCTAGATTAGAGCATAATCATATTGAAAAAGGGGAGATTTTAGATTTATTCCCTGATGAGCATATTTGTGCCTTGTTTGTTTGTGAAGTTTTCATACTTTGGTTCACTAATGTTGCTAATTTTCTAGCAGGTGGTTATATGCCACGGGACTTCACATGCCAATAAAGGAAGAAGATAAAAGCTGATGCGAAGCATTATATCTGGGATGATCCTTATCTTTTTTGCCTTTATACTGACCAAGTGCTGAGAAGGTGTATACCGAATGAAGAGCAAGGGGAGATTATCCAAGCCTGTCATAGTAGAGAAGCTGGTGGACATCATGGACCTAATAGAACGGTATCAAAAATTCTCTATGTTCAATTTTATTGGCCCACTTTATTTAATGATGTTAAGTTGTTTGTTCAATCTTATGATCGATGTCAAAGGGTGGGAAATATATCTAGGAGAGATGAGATGCCATTGACCAATATGCTTGAGGTAGAGTTTTTTGATTTATAGAGTATAGATTTTATAGGACCTTTTTCGGTCTCTTACGAATTTAAATATATCTTGGTGGCAGTAGACTATGTGAGTAAGTGGGTAGAAGTTGTAGCCACTAGGACGTGTGATGCAATGGAGCACCGAGAGCAATCATCAGTAATGATAGGAAACATTTTGTTAACCACCAATTCAAAGCTTTATTGAAAATATTTGGAGTGAGGTACAAAATCAATACCCCATATCATGCTCAAGGCAATGGTCAAGTGAAGGTGTCTAACTGGGAGCTAAAGGCCATTTTGGAGAAAATGGTCAATACATCTTGAAAGGACCGGTGCCTTAAGCTAGTTGAAGCTTTATAGGCATATAGGACAACTTTTAACCATAATCAACCTTCAAACAACCATCCCCCATATCAAAATCAAGCTCCACCATATTACCCAAACCAATACCCATCACAATTATACCATCAACCACTTGGTTTTCAAAAGTCTCAACCTCCACCTCCACAAGAGAAGAAATCCAACATAGAAGAGATGATTGCAAATTTCATGGCCTCCCAAAATGCAATCTTAGCCAATCAAGATACTAGATGAAAATCGCTAGATATTTGGATAAGTAACCAAGAGACGTCTATTAGGAATCTAGAAAACCAAATAGGGCAACTTGTAAATTCATTATCCAACCGGACTTAAGGAACGTTTCCATCCAACTGGTAATTGTAATGCTATATTAACAAACAAAATTCCTAAAAAATTAAAAGATCCCAGTAGTTTTACATTGCCTTGTAAATTAGAAGGGAATTTTGTTAGACATGCTTTATGTGATTTGGGTGCTAATATTAACTTGATACCTTATTCAATTTGCAGAAAATTGAACTTAGGTGATCTAAAGGAAACCCGAATAACACTTCAATTGGCGGATAGATCGATAAACAAACCAAAGGGTTTTATTGAGGACTTATTGGTGAAAGTAGGAAATTTCATCTTCCTTGTGGATTTTGTAGTGATGGATATAGAGGAGGATAGAAAGGTGCCTTTGATAGTGGGTAGATCATTTTTAAACATGACAAGAGCTCTAATTGATGTTCATGGGCAAATAGTTACTTGGAGGTTCAACAAGGAAGAAATGGTCTTCAATGTAAATAAGGTTTTAAAGCATCCTTCTTATGACTTTGAAGAGTCCATTTACTTTGTCAATGATGTTCAAGAGTGTGTCAACACAAAGCAAGAGAAGATCATTCTTAATAATTAACTTCAAGAATGTTTGATGCATCCAAAGGAAATAGAGGAATTGGAAGGAAAGGAAAAGAAGTTGATACAAAATCTGGAAAAAGAACACAGTGAAAGTGAAAAAATAGAGGATGAACCATCCCCTCCTAAGGGAGATTCTAAACTTAAAACACTTTTATCTCATTTGAAATATGTATTTTTAAAGAATAATGCTGAACCAGTAATCATTTCATCTTTCTTGATAGGTTTGGAAGTAGAAATGCTCATCGGGGTCCTCAAGAAACATAAAGGAGCAATTGGTTAGGAACCATCCGACTCAAAAGGGATTAGCCCCCAGCTATTGTACATTATTGAGAATGAATGTGTGCAAGCCAGTGGTACAACCCCAATGGAGGCTCAACCCAACTATGCAAGAAGTAGTGAAAAAGGAAGTATTGAAACTACTTGATGCAGGTATAATCTATCCTATTTTTAATAGTAATTGGGTAAGTACTGTGCAATGTGTGCCTAAAAAAGGGGGAATGACTATGATAACCAATGAGAATAATGAGTTAATTCTGACACGCATAGTAATGGAATGGAGAGTATGCATTGATTATAGGAGATTAAATAATGCCACTAGGAAAGACCACTTTTTATTGCCCTTTATTGACCAAATGTTAGAAAGATTGCTAGGAAATAGATTTTACTATTTCTTAGATGGTTATTCGAGGTATATGTAAATATCTATAGCCCGAAAATACCAAGAAAAGACCACATTTACATATAGGAGGCTGTCTTTTGGTTTTTGTAATGCACCTGCTACATTTCAACGATGCATGATAGCCATATTTCATGATTTTATTGAAAAGTTTATGGAAGCTTTTATGGATGATTTCACAATTTAAGGTCACGATTTTGAATCCTGTTTAAAAAATCTTGCACTGGTCTTAAAAAGGTGTCAAAAGACTAGCCTTATTCTAAATCAAGCTTCATCTCCTTCAACATCCATTGATCTAGCTCTCTTTCTCCTTCATTTCCTTATACACAGAGACAACAAACATGACTTATCATCTCTTCTTACAACCCTAAGATCATGAATCAATCAAGGAAGAAGAGATCTATGGAAGGAACACATTTCCTTCATGCTGAAACACCAAACCCTAGAGCTTCTTCTTCAATCCCGTGACCTAGAATGAGAGAGAGAGAGTCCATTCCTCATCTCTCCAAATGTCCCAAAATAAATGAATGGGGAAAAATATCTTCCCAAGTAAATCTCCAAAATGCCCTTAAGCACAAATAAACCCCATTATTTCAATTACTTCCAACTTAACCCCAAGACTTTCTAATTCATTTCAATTACACCCATTTCTTTAATTATAATTTAACTTGACTCATATACTTACACGCTGAAATTACCAAAATAGCCCTCTCTAGACTTAACCTCGATAATTGCAAAATAATCCAATTTTACCTTAATTAATGATAGTCCTCGTTAATTAACAATAATCCAATTTGGGTCATGATTGGGTCTTTACAAATCACTCATCCGTAAAAGAATTTCGTCCTCAAAATTCAAAATTGGTAATCCTTATATTTATTGCTAGAAATTCTTAATTGTGCTTTACCTATAAATAACTATCACCATAAGCATTCTCTATGTGCATAATAATCTCATCATCTATAATCATATGTATCTATCTCCAATTTCCAGATACTCTTATGCTCATCGTCTTTCTTATCCTAAGTATCATAATAATCTTGCATCATTATTTATGCCAAAGATCAAGTTCTCTTCTATTCATATGAACTTTTCCTCAAACATCTTAATACATAATCTAGACATACTTATAATCAATCTTATGCTATACCTAAATCATAAAATATTAAGGCATTTAAGCACTCCAATACTAGGAGGCGAGAGATATTGATAATTCCTCAGATATCATCTCACAATCTCTGCCAAAATCTTGTTAATGGTCCTATATATATATCAATCATAGGTCAAACACCTAACATAATCATCAAAATGTATGCAATTAACAATGACACCATGGTCTAGACCAATATCATCTTAATCTTCCAAAACAATTCCTTAATTCCTTATTGCCCAGAAAAGACTCAACCAGGCTCTAGCACCACTAACTGTAACACCCTAATTCCTTAACGTTGGATAATCATCAATCATTATCATCATCATCATCATAAGCCTATTAAATACTGGGCAATAATAATAATAAGACATGCCATAATTACATGCCACAAATAAATAAATCAAATTTATAGATAAATAATCATAACATAAATGGCCTTCAAGTATCCTGAAATCCTCAAGGCAACTACATCTTGCCTGATCCTCTAGAACTTATCTTGAAACCTGCACGGATAACAAACTCGTGCTAAGTTATAAAGCTTAATAAGGAATAAAACTCTATGTATATATATATAATACTCTTTCTCTGAGTTATATTATCATGCATAAATATACGCCACCTTTTTCAATAACAACAAATACAATAGGAGTTTATTATGCTGTTCATTTGAGAAAGACTTTAGCCTTAACAACGAATAGCCTGTTACACTAATCTAAAGTATTTACTTGGCTTAGATTGATCCTACTTAGAATAGTTGCTACATAAACATCATCATAGCATACTATTCATGTCAAACTATTATCATTCATGCATTTCATAATTCTTTCTTCTTACAACTCAAGAAATCGTTATTATTGATTGTATAAGCTTGACTTGCTTTAATTAGTCGATATAGCATGCTTAAGAAAGTGATTATGACACACAAAATCCCTTTTCATAGTGTTAGTCATGATTTCTTCTTATAATAACTCAATTCTCATTCCTGTTTCTTGCATATGTGTTCCTTAATGTTATCTTAACATGGTAAATTAAACCTCTTACAACACCAATTTGTATCATATGTTACACTTAGTTAGGTCAATGTTATCATTATGTATATGAGCATGCAAACCTCCATATACATCTTATAATCCTTTTTATTAAGAGGCTAGACAATATAGTTATTAATGGTACAAGATTTCTACTTACCGCATTAAATCACTTTATCCACCTAAGATAGGTATTCAACCTTAATTCACAATATAAGGGATATGCTTAGGTCATATAGCATCTACAAGTAGTCCTGGTGGGCATAATTACATCACATATATCATGCAATTCTCATATTAGGTTCATAGACTTTACATCCTTCATGTTATCTTAGCATGGTAACCTGATTCTTTTACAATCATAATTCTATGTCAGGCATTGCACTTGGTTAAATGAATGTTATCATTAAGCCTACATGTGCAAACATTTATATATATAATTAAACAGACTGGCAGAGTTGTATGTGATCACAAAGAACAAGCATTACCTATCAAGATTACAAGACAAAGTCTCGATGTCACATGTACGCATTTTATTAATAGAGTACATGAAACTTAGTGTACATGTTATAGTCCATATAAGCTCTAGTACAATATTGTACACTTTGGGGTCCATATATTCTCCATGGAACCCAGTGATGGAGTTCAACTCACATCGGCACTCATACGGGAAACTTCCTCATGGTCGAGGTGATATACATATCTCACAATCATGAAATACTGAACATGGCATCTCATTTCATAAAGATAGTTATAGCCAAAAGGAATTTAAGATAAAACAACATAATACAATAAGTCATTCATTATGCTTATGCTAACTACATGAAGAAATCAATGCATATATATATATATATATATATATATATATATATATATATATATATATATATATATATAATATATATATATCACTTTATTTCTTGTACTTTTTATCATCTTTAATAGCCTACCTAAGTACGAGTTCGAAGGGTGGATAATGGGAGCAATGGATTCCCGAAGGTATCAACTATGGATATCCGAAGATATCAAACAATGGACCCGAACGGGGTCAAACAATGGCTCCAGCAAGGAACAAACTATAGACCCAAACGAGGCCAAACAATGGTTCCATTAAAGAACAAGACCCAAACGGGGTCAACTATGGCAGCTGTGATGTATTACTCTAGGCATGCCTATCTAATCAACAACTGAACTAAGACCTAGAGGCTTGACCATTCTTAATCATATTTAAATTCAACATATCTTTCTTTCCTTAATATAGCATCCCCGCTTAAAACCATCATTCATATAAGAATGCACATTATTCTTATCATACTTCAATATTGAGCTCTAGGCTCCAATACACATAAATGTTTTCACATGATCATACAGTTGCATGTTTATGCAAACAATAACAACATTAAATGATTCATGATTAGCATTGAGCGTGACAACATACACATATACATATATTTATACAGCTTAAATCATAGCCATACATGCTTTTATTACTCATACTTGTTCACATATTAAGATAAGCTACTCATCATAGCATACTTATATCAACTATACAGTATATAGAATTTACATAACTCATGGATAGTTCTTGATGACATACCTTGTTGCTGCTTGCTATGAATAGTTTTCCTATCTTACACTTATTCACATTAAAACAAAACACACATATATATATAGCAACACTCAAGCATTTATAATCCATATAATAAAATAAGTAGGTTCTCTTACAGCTTAAGGCCACTACTTGTTCATATTTGATCCACTAATTCACTTTCATGATTACCAGATTAGAACCCACAAGTGACATACTATAACATAGTCGTATATACTTCAATCATCTTACTTGTATTTTTCATCTTATAATATTTTATACTTAGGTAAGTTGTGTGAGGTTATTTCATCTTAATCATTAGTCCCATACTAGAAGACTTACGATTTTCATATTATATCATGGGGAATGATTAAATAAGTAAATAAGTTTTCTTGCCTCAAAACTTATCATTAAATTCCTATTATGGCTTAAAGCATAACCAAACTTCTATAGTTTTACTTTTGAGTGTTAATAAATATTCCATCTCTTTTAACTTAGTCATACACATTATAACTATCTTCTTAATGTTACTAGATCATAACTTGGTAATCTCTTGCCATTGAAAAGAAATATTGATATATATATATATATATATATATATATATATAATACTTGGGCAAAGCCAGTTACTTTGTTTGAGTTCGCACCGATGCCAAATCCACAGGATACATTAAATAGCATATATATGTTAGAGTCATTAGGTTACTTCTTACTATCCTTAGTCATATGCTTATTATATTGTCTCTTACTCTCGTTTGTTATGTGTCCGCATGGCACAAATTATACATTCTTAACACTCAAATTCAGTGAATAAACCTTCCTGTAGTCAGACATTTCTAAACTATATATTTTTACTTAAAATCTTAGCATTAAAAGAATTTTAGAACTATAAAATTTCTTGGGTAATCCATTAACAAACCATTCACCACTTGCATGCTCAACCATTATCAACCTTTCCCATTACTAGCTTAATTCCTCCTTATTATAGCATTATATTTATAAACATGGCTATACAATGTTGTGCTCTTGGGGTGGAGAAGAACCATTAAAATTGGATCGTACAAATGGCCATATATGAGAAGAGGAAAGGACATAAGTGGCCATGCACTTCCAAGAGGAAGTCAATTAGTGGCCATGTGTGGGAAAGAAAACAAGATAAGTGGCCATGTATTCTCATGCATAAAAGAGTGAGTGGCCATGTATTTTGAAGGAGAAACCAATGAGTGGCCGTGTGTTTCCAAGAAGAAACCACACTTGATCGTGTACAAGGAAGAGAGAAACATCACGTGGCCATGTGCAAGAAAAGAGACAAAATTGTGTGGTTGTGTGCAAGAAAGGAAACAAACGTGTGTGGCCACAGGTGGGAAAAAGAAAAGCATCACATGGCCGTGTGTTATGAAGAACAAACACACGTGGCCACGGGTTAGGAACAGCAAACTCACATGCCATGTGTGGGAAAGAAAAGAAGAAAAACCAGAATCCCGATCGTGCATAACATGTATTTAAACCCCAAATCTCACTTCTCCTCTTGCTTACATGATCATTTAGGTTACTAATCATGTTATAATCACAAAACATATTAGTTTAAACCCTTAATCTCATTATCAAAGCACATACAATATGAAAGGGAAAACATGTATAGTAACCATCCCAAAAATGAATCCCTTACCTCAAAATCAAGCTTCATCTCCTTCAACATCCATTGATCTAGCTCTCTTTCTCCTTCATTTCCTTATACACAGAGACAATAAACATGACTTATCATCTCTTCCTACAACCTAAGATCATAAATCAACCATGGAAGAAGAGATCTATGGAACAGAGACATTACCTTCATGCTAAAACACCAAAACCCTAGAGCTTCTTCTTCAATCCTATGAGAGAGAGAGAGAGAGAGAGACAAAGTCCATTCCTCATCTCTCCAAGTGTCCCAAAATAAATGAATGGGGAAAAATATCTTCCCAAGTAAATCTCCAAAATGCTCTTAAGCACAAATAAACCCCATTATTTCAATTTCTTCCAACTTAACCCCAAGACTTTCTAATTCATTTCAATTACACCCATTTCTTTAATTATAATTTAACTTAACTCATATGTTTACACGCTAAAATTACCAAAATACCCCTTTCGAGACTTAACCTCGATACTTGCAAAATAATCAAATTTTGCCTTAATTAACGATGGTCCTCGTTAATTAACAATAATCCAATTTGGATCATGATTGGGTCCTTACAAATCACTCCTCCTTAAAAGAATTTTGTCCTCAAAATTCAAAACTAGTAATCCTTATCTTTATTGATAGAAATTCTTAATTGTACTTTAGCTATAAATAAATATCACCATAAGCATTCTCTATGTGCATAATAATCTCATCATCTATAATCATATGTATCTATCTCTGATTTCCAGATATTCTTATGCTCGTTGTCTTTCTTATCCTAAGTATCTTAATAATCTTAACATCTTGCATCATCATTTATGCCAAAGATCAAGTTCTCTTCTATTCATATGAACTTTTCCTCAAACATTTGAATACATAGTCTAGACATACTTATAATCAATCTTATGCTATACCTCAATCATAAAATATTAAGGCATTTAAGCACTCTAATACCAGGAGGCGAGAGATATCGATAATTCCTCAGATATCATCTCACAATCTCTACCAAAATCTTGCTAATGATCCTATATATATCAATCATAGGTTAAATACCTAACATAATCATCAAAATGTATGCCATTAACAATGACACCAAGGTCTAGACCAATATCATCTTAATCTTCCAAAATAATTCCTTAATTCCTTATTGCCCAAAAAAGACTCAACCAGGCTCTAATACCATTAACTATAACACCCTAATTCCTTAACCATGGATAATCATCAATCATTATCATCACCATCATCATAAACCTATTAAAGACTAGGCAATAATAAAAATAAGATAGGCCATAATTACAAGCCACAAATAAATAAATAAAACTTATAAATAAATAATCATAACATAAATGGCATTCAAGTATCCTGAAATCCTCAAGGCAACTGCATCTTGCCTAATCCTCTGGAACTTATCTTGAAATCTGTACGGATAACAAACCCGTGCTAAGCTATAAAATTTAGTGGGGAATAAAACTCTATGCATATATTTATAATACTCTTTCTCTGAGACATATTATCATGCATAAATATGCACCACCTTTTTCAATAACAATAAATAACATAGGAGTTTATTATGCTGATCATTTGAGAAAGACTTTAGCCTTAACAACAAATACCCTCTTACACTAATCTAGAGTATTTACTTGACTTAGCTTAATCCTGCATAGAATAGTTACTACACAAACATCATCATAACATACTATTCATGTCAAACTATTATCATTCATGCATTTTATAATTCTTTCTTCTTACAACTCAATAAATCATTATTATTGATCGTATAAGCTCGACTTTCTTCAATTAGTCGATATGGCATGCTTAAGAAAGTGCTTATGCCATACAACATCCCTTTTCATATTGTTAGTCATGATTTCTTCTTATAATAACTCAATTCTCATTCCTGTTTCTTGCATATTTGTTCCTTAATGTTATCTTAACATGGTAACTTAAACCTCTTACAACACCAATTTATATCATACGTTGCACTTAGTTAGGTCAATGTTATCATCATGCATATGAGCGTGTAAACCTCCATATACATCTTATAATCCTTTTTATCAAGAGGCTAGACAATATAGTTATTAATGGTACAAGATTTTCACTTACAGCATTAAATAACTTTATCCACCTAAGATAGGCATTCAACCTTAATTCACAATATAAGGGATACGCTTAGGTAATATAGAATCTACAAGTAGTCCTGGTAGGCATAATTACATCACATATATCATGCAATTCTCATATTAGGTTCATAGACTTTACATCCTTCATGTTATCTTAGCATGGTAACCTGATTCTTTTACAATCATAATTCTATGTCAGGCATTGCACTTGGTTAAATGAATGTTATCATTAAGCCTACATGTGCAACCATTTATATATATAATTAAATAGAATGGCAGAGTTGCATGTGATCACAATGAACAAGTATTACCTATCAGGATTAAAATACAAAGTCTCGATGTCACATGTATGCATTTTATTAATAGAGTACATAAAACATAGTGTACATGTATAGTCCATATAAGTTTTAGTATAATATTGTACACTTTGGGGTCCATATATTCTCCATGGAACCCACCGATGGAGTTCAACTCACACCGGCACTCACACGGGAACCTTCCTCATGGTCGAGGTGATATACATATCTCACAATCATGATATACTTAACATGACATCTCATTTCATAAAGATAGTTATAGCCAAAAGGAATTTAAGATAAAATAACACAATACAATAAGTCATTCATCATGCTTATGTTAACTATATGAAGAAATCAATGCATATATATATATATATATATATATATATATATATATATATATATATATATATATATATATATCACTTTATTTCTTGTACTTTTCATCATCTTTAATAGCCTGCCTAAGTACTAGTTCGAAGGGTGGATAACGAGAGCAATGGATGCTCGAAGGTATCAACTATGGATATCAGAAGATATCAAACAATGGATCCGAATGGGGCCAAACAATGGTTCCAGCAAGGAACAAACGATAGACCCAAATGGGGCTGAACAATGGTTCCATTAAGGAACAAGACCCAAACAGGATCAACTATGTTAGTTGCGACTGTATCCCTCTAGGCATGCCTATTTAATCCACAACTGAACTAAGACCCACAGGCTTGACCATTCTTAATCTTATTTCAATTCAACATATCTTTCTTTCCTTAATATAGCATCCCCGCTTAAAACCATCATTCATATAAGAATGCATATTATTCTTATCATACTTCAATATTGAGCTCTAGGCTCTAATACACATAGATGTTTTCACATGATCATACAGTTGTATGTTTATGCAAACAATAACAACATTAAATGTTTCATTATTATTAGCGTTGAGTATGATAACATACACATATACATATATTTATACAGCTTAAATCATAGCCATACATGCTTTTATTACTCATACTTGTTCACATATTAAGATAAGCTACTCATCATAGAATACTTATATCAACTATACAGTATATAGAATTTACATAACTCATGGATAGTTCTTGATGACATACCTTGTTGCTGCTTGCTATGAATAGTTTCCCTATCTTACATTTATTCACATTAAAACAAAACACACACATATATATATAGCAACACTCAAGCATTTATAATCCATATAATAAAATAAGTAGGTTCTCTTACAGCTTAAGGCCACTACATGTTCATATTTGATCCCTTGATTCACTTTCATGATTACCATATTAGAACCCACAAGTGACATACTATAACATAGTCGTATATACTTCAATCATCTTACTTGTATTTTTCATCTTATAATATTTTATACTTAGGTAAGTTGTGTGAGGTTATTTCATCTTAATCATTAGTCCCCTACTAGCAGACTTATGATTTTCATATTATATCATGGGGCATGAATAAATAAGTAAATAAGTTTTCTTGCCTCAAAGCTTATCATTAAATTTCTATTATGGCTTAAAGCATAACCAAACTTCTATGGTTCCACTTTTAAGTGTTAATAAATATTCCATCTCTTTTAACTTTGTCATGCACATTATAACTATCTTCTTAATGTTAATAGATCATAACTTGGTAATCTCTTGCCATTGAAAAGAAATATTGATATATATATATATATATATATATATATATATATATTATATATATATTGGGCAAAGCCAGTTACTTTGTTTGAGTTCGCACCGATGCCAAATCCATAGGATACATTAAATAGCATATACATGTTAGAGTCATTAGGTTACTTCTTACTGTAGTTAGTCATATACATTAAATAGCATATACACGTGGCCATGTGTGGGAAAGAAAAGAAGAAGAACCAGAATCCCGATCATGCATAACATGAATTTAAACCCTAAATCTCACTTCCCCTCTTACTTACATGATCATTTTAGGTTACTAATCATGTTATAATAATCAAAACATATTAGTTTAAACCCTTAATCTCATTATCAAAGCACATATAATATGAGAGGGAAAACATGTATAGTAACCATCCCAAAAATGAATCCCGTTACCTCAAAATCAAGCTTCATCTCCTCCAACATGCATTGATCTAGCTCTCTTTCTCCTTCATTTCCTTATACACAAAGACAACAGACATGACTTATCATCTCTTCCTACAACCCTAAGATCATAAATCAGGCATGGAATAAGAGATCTATGGAAGGGAGACATTACCTTCATGCTAAAACACCAAAACCCTAGAGCTTCTTCTTCAATCCCGTGACCAAGAATGAGAGAGCGAGAGATAGAGTCCATTCGTCATCTCTCCAAGTGTCCCAAAATAAATGAATGGGGAAAAATATCTTCCCAAATAAATCTCCAAAATGCCCTTAAGCACAAATAAACCCCATTATTTCAATTTCTTCCAACTTAACCCCAAGACTTTCTAATTCATTTCAATTACACCCTTTTCTTTAATTATAATTTAACATGACTCATATGCTTACATGCTGAAATTACCAAAATACCCCTCTCAAAACTTAACCTTGATAATTGCAAAATAATCTAATTTTGCCTTAATTAATGATGGTCCTCATTAATTAACAATAATCCAATTTGGGTCATGATTGGGTCCTTACAGGATTGGTCTCAGAAATTAGATGAGGCTTTATGGGCCTATAGAACTGCATTTAAGAACCCTATAGGCATGTCTCCTTATAAGATTGTTTTTGGAAAAGCATGTCATCTTCTTGTAGAATTAGAGCATAAAGCTTATTAGGCTACAAAATTTCTTAACTTTGATTTGAGAAATGTAGGAGAAAATAGAAAATTGCAGCTAAATGAACTTAATGAAATTCGACAATGGTTGTATGACAATGCAGCGTTATACAAGGAAAAGACCAAACATTGGCATGATAAACACTTAAGGGTAAAAGATTTTGTTCCTGGTATGCTAGTACTTTTATATAATAGTCTTCTTTGTTTGTTTTCAGGAAAGCTAAAATCTAAGTGGCTCGGGCCATATGAGGTCTTAACAAGCAATGATTTTAGAGTGGTGACTATCAAAAATCCAAAGGATGGTTATGAATTTAAGGTAAATGATCATCGGCTCAAATCATATCAAATGGGACAACAAGTGGTTGCTGAGGCAACCATGGTTTTTCAAGATCACTAAAAAGTGGTTTGGATAATCTAGCTGAAGACTCTAAACTCAAAACTTCACTCTTCTCCCTCTATTATTTTTATAGTTTATTTTTAATTTTTATGTTTTTGGTAGTTTTTGGCAGTTTTGATTCATGAATTAAAGAAAAAAAGAGTGGTTTAAATTTTTTTTTTACAAGAAAAAAATTAGTGGTTTGTTTATTTTTAAACTAATGTGTTTTAATGAGAAAAATCTAGTTTTAAGGGACAGGTAGAGTTTTTAAAGAGTCAAAAGAACGTTGGAAATAAATTAGAGTTTTCATCAGAAAATTTTTCGGGCACAGCCTTGTGCCCTCGCGTGTCCATCTCCTTCTTACTCTGCATGCCCATGGTAGCCCCACCTATGCCTGCACGCCCGCATACAATCCCTCGCCCAGAGAATGCACTGCCACGTGATACGCTACTGTCTCACCCATGCTTGATGCATGCCCGCACCTCAGCTAGCCATTCCTTATGCATGCCGCGTGATGGGATACTAATTCGCCTTGTAGAAATTACCAGTAGCCGCATGTTTCCCTTCCCAATTTTTGTACTACCACGTATGATACTTTGCCTCTCCCATACACGCCCTTGTGTGGGTGTACCTACACCCATGCATGGGCATGTGTGAGGGCACTGCCCCATTTTGTTTGAAACCCCACATTTTTTTCCTTTAATCCTTCTTACTTCTTTCACTTACTCTCACACTCCCGTTCATCCCTCACCTATAAACACCTCCACGACCACGCACCACCACCCACCACCATATTTTTCGGTCCGACCACCACTCTCTCTCTCCTTGCTTGAATATTTCTCTCTTCTCTCTCCATTTTTCTTCTCTTTTACATCATTTCTTTCTCTTCCTTAGGCATACACGGTTCACACACTTCACTCATATTTTGTGCAACAATTGTTGGTTTTCTCACTTTCAAGTAAGTACATCCTCTCTTAATCTCTTTAATGTTGTTTCAATGCCATGGTTTGTTGAGATTTTAGCCTATGAACTTACATTTTTAGGTCATTTTTCACATGAGATTTGGACTTCATGCTAGTTTCTTTTGGTAATATGTTTTATTGTGGACTTAATACGTATGTAATAGATGCTTCATATTTAATTTGGTAAAAAATGCACTTCATTAAGCTCTTCAATTTGGCTCTTAAACATGTGCACATAACATGTTTGATGAAATGTCTCAATGAGTTTATCTTTAGTTTAACTTATTCATAACTCTTTGGTTGACATTCTTGTATCCAATATTCATGATTCATCATCTCACTTATCTTACATGCTTATTTTTAGGGTTCTCTCAATACATGGTTGGGCTATATTTTTTACTGTTGCATTGTGCACTACTCTTGATTAAATTGTCTTACATGCTTCATTATTTAAAATCACGTGCTTTCCATTTTTAAATTTACTCATTCTTCCTTTATGTTTATGGACGTACATTGTTATCCTCCATGAATTTTCCTAGAGATAAGATGTGTTTTAGTTCATGGTTTGTCATATACACTCACATATCTTTGTTTTTTTTATAGTGGCATTACCTAAGCAAACCAAGAGTCCTGATTTTGCAAGCTCCTCAGGAATTCGTATTCCATCATAAGTGGACCAAGCTAAGGTGGATAAGTTTGATTACTTCAGTGCTTGTACATATGTCCAGCCAGCCTACTTAAGTTAGTTATTCCTTAATATTCCTACTGGAAATTTATGGGATGAGGTACTCTCATTGCTTTAACGTATTGGGTGGTATGATTTTATAGATAAGAAACCAAAGGTGTATCCCAATATGGCACGGGATTTCTTATACTCATTTGAGTGCTATTGTAAGAGAGAAGCTGATGTGGGTACTATGGGATTCAAATTTGGCAAGAGGGGATATTCATTGACTTTTAAGCAATTTTCAGAAATTCTAGGATTTATGCTGAATGCTCCAGTGGAATTGATCGATGTATCTGCTAAAGATAATTAAGAGCAAATCCGTGATCCACTGTAATTTGATGAACCATGGAGAGGGGGTAAATGTAAGGTATATGATTTAAGAGATCATGCTTTAAGGATAATTCATAGATTTTTAACAATGAGTGTTTATAATAATTTGAAGAATGCAAGTGCAGTCAATGTGTCACAAGCAATGGTTCTTCAATGTATCATAGATGGTATTTTCATCAATGGAGCATTGATCAATACAAATACAATTTAGGAATTGTAAAAAATGCCGGATAACATATATAGCATCTCCATTGGCTGGATCGCTAGGATTTTGGCTGATGCAGTTAGACACCTTACCATTGGAGATCCGATTGCAGGAGAACTACCATGAATTGATAATAAAATGCTCAAGAGAATTAAAATTCTAATCCCTAGGCCACAGGGCCATTGGATAACAAGCGAAGAATATTTGTGGGAAAACAACATTCGAGTTAAGGAGATACCGGATGAACCAAATAAAGGGGCTGCTGCACTATCTGAAAATCAACATGTAAATGAACCAGCAACCCCTAAATGGGAAGGTCTTTTCAATCAGTTAAGCAGTCGAATGGATGCTCAGCAAATTTGATTGGATCAAATGCAAGGAAGACTTGATACATTATAGGATACGATTTTGGATGTTAAGACAACAGTTGAGTGATTCGTACACTAGTTTTAGCAGTGGTATCCTCCACCTCCGCCTCCGCCTGAATAGATCGCCTTCATTTGCTGTGGACAGTAAAATTTTGAGGAGGGGGTAGAGCAAACTTCATCAGGGAGTTGATTTCTGACCTTCTTTCAATTTTATTTCATGAATCGACTTTATTTTGTTTTGTGTTTTATTTTGTTTGTGTTCTTTTGTTTTAGCAAGTCTGTAAAACTTAATAAAAACTTATGTAGTTCACTTTTTCATCTAGTTTGTACGAGAACTTAGTTTGCTCTGATTTCCCTCAAAATGATGAACATGTTGAACTTGAATTTTAGAATATGCATGTTTGGAACCTTTGCTTAGCAATAGAACAAATATGTTGTTTAATGAATCTTTAGATAGTTTAATCTTCAATGTGACAAATATTTGTTAGTTTTCATTTTCTTGAAAGCACTTAAGACTAGTTTTGAACTTAGAGAAAAACAATACAATAAAGTAGTGAAGTAAGGAAATTTAGAGCACTAAAACCTTTCTCATCTCCTTCGAAGCATATAAGCAACTCAAGCAACTTAGAATATGATCTAGGCAATAATTTTTTTGTTAAGCTTTCTAAAATTTTTTTCCTACCCTTATGAAATTGTATTTATTGTAAGCTAATTTGAGCCTAAAAGGGTATGCTTACTGCGTACCATCAATATTTTCTTGTTACACTCAAATTTTTATCATTTAAACTAAAAAGCTTTTATCTTACCATATGGAATTGGCCACTTTAGGATTAAATGGAGTAATGAGAAGTTAATATCTTATTGGGTGTAGTGAGAAAATTTTGGCATGAGTTATTGACGAAGTCAAGAAGAAAAATTTCCTTATATCTACCTTAATATTGTTTAAGTATCTTTTAATGCTAGCATCATGAAAAAAAGGAAAAAAAATTGATTGGAAAAAAAAAAAAAGAAAAGCTAACATCCATAATAAAATCTAAGTGTGGGGTAGTACAAGGAAGGAAAAACGAATGATGACTTCGAAAAGGGTATGACTTAGGTATATTTCTTCTCAAAATAATTTTTGATTAAGGAAGTTAAGCAAGTTTGATGTGGTCATTCATTGATTTAGTTAATGGGATAAATATTCTATTTTATCTTAGAGTGGCTATACTTTTTTATTATCATATATTCATTCTTTGATAACCATAACCTTTGCCCCATTACAACCTTTGAAAAACCTATGTGATTTTAAGCTTGTTTTGAGTTGTTTGGCAGAGATGACCTTCAGGTTCTGGTGCTAAAGGAGAGGCTTATGGTGTATCTAGAGTTTCAAGTACGAAATCGGTTGTTTGCATATGCATTCATATATTCTAAACTTCCTATGTAGTTGTATTGATGTTTTGATTTATAAAATACTTAAAATAATTTGGTCTTGCACATACTCAAGGAAATTAACTTATATTATCTTGATTGAAGTTATTCTATTTAGAGATTATATTAAGTGCTTTAGTTAAAATGTCGAGCTTGGTTGTAAATGTATAATTCTTTGTTCAAGTTTGATTGTTTTGAGGGTTGGATTATTCTAACTTACTCAAGGGCGAGCAAGGTTTAAGTGTAGGGTATTTGATAAGTGTGAATTATATATTATTTTTAGTATGTTTTAAGTGTTTTTATTTACTTAATTTGATTTAATTTTGGTTAAATTTTAGTTAAAATGTTGATTTGTGTGTTTTAGAAGTTAATTTAATGTTTTGGTGCTTTTCAAGTATATTTTCCTAAAAAAAGGACTTAATTGCAAAAAATCAAAAAGATTTGGGCTAAAAATGAGAAAAGAGGAAATTCTTGCAAGAAAATATACGTGAAGTCTAGTAGACTCATAGTTGGCCGTGTGTCTTTGTGCCTAGACATATGCTTGGCCGTGCATTAAAGAAATGGGAGCTTGATTGGTTGTGTGATTCATTGCTTGTATCCTTAATTGGTCATGCACTTCTTTTGTGGAAGAATGAATGATTGGCCATGTAAGTGAAGGAGAGACTTATGAGTGGCCGTGTGTTTTTATAGCTTGAAAGATAATTAGCCGTGCAACCTTAGGACAAGCCATGCACGACAGTGCATGGAGAAGCAAGAAATCATGCTTAGTCGTGTACTTCATGGATGAAGTATACACGGCAATGCATTCCTTGAAGGCAAAATCTAATTGGCCGTGTGTTTCACACTCCCATGTAGCGAAGGATTTTCAGATTTCCCGATTAAGAAGAGTTTTCTTTCTACTTTAATTCAAGAAGTTTAGAAGGATTATACCACTGGTTTTGCCTATAAAAAGAAGTTTGAAGCACCAAAAAAGGGGAATCAACCATTACTCAACATTAGTTCTCAAGAGTTTATTAGTTTTTTAAAATTTTTACGTCTTTATTATTTTTACTATTTTCTTTAAAGCTTTGTTTTAGTTTTCAAACATGTCTAGTGAGTAGTTTTCTTTAACTTTTGCTAAAGGATACTTGAATCCTTAACTTTTCTTGTCATGACTGAAGCTTGTGCTTAATTTTATTACAAGTTTGATTATTTCTTAGTTCTTAAACACGGTTTTATCATTATTTAACTAAAGATTGGTTGTTAACTTGATTAAATATTGGTTAATAATGGGTTTTTGGTTTGATCATTGATATACATGTTCTTAGGTTAAATTATTTAGGTTAATGCATGATTATAATCTTAATAAGATATAGTTTTGTGTTAATTGAAGTAAGTTAAGATTAAGAAAGGTGTAACTAAGAATAGGTGAAATTTAAATTACTTGAGAAAGAATTTAATAGACATCTAGGAGGATTAATTTAGGTTTTTATGCTAAGTGTTGAATTGTTCTGAATAAGAGAATTTTAAATATTGAAATGATAATCTTGAGTTAAAGTTATCTGGCTTTATTTATTTGAATTCTTCATAATTACATGTGTTTCTCTTTTGATTAAGTCATAATAATATTGGTTAAAGTGGATAGTCCTTTAGTGATAGTTGCTTTTTAATATTGATTTTTACCTCAATTAATTGGTTGCTTTTATGTTCAATTATTTCAACTCTTTCAACTGTTTTATTTTATTTTTGGTTTTAAAATTCTATTTTTAGTTTTTAATCTTCAACCATCACAACTTTGGGATTTCTTTTCTATCTCTTTCACACAAATTCTGTTTTAAAATTCAAAATCATTCACACAAACACAGGTTTCCTTTGGGTTCGATATTTTGGGGTCATAATTATATTTTCCTATATTACTAGCCGATCTAGTATGCTTATTAGACATCGATCAATATATATATTTTATTCATGTCTAATTCACCTCAAATTATTAATTTATTATTCTAATATTAGAATCACAATTATTTCTTCATTAATTAACAAAATTTTACACTAATACCTTTAAATCACCATTCGGCCACTTCCTCTCCTCTCTCTATTTAATTAATTCCAATGTAATTCTAACTTTATTTTATCTTAATTCATCATGCTATATGCTTTTCTTAAATTAATCTCAATTATTTTATTAAATTTTATAGTTATATAATGTATAATCTATAGAGAAATTACTATATAAATGAAATTAGGTGTAGATTTAGTATCCACTAACCTTATTGAATCTTGAACACACCTAGGCTTCTTCCTCCTTACTTCCTTCCTCTTTATCCTTTTCCCTTCTCTTTTCTCCTCCTATGGCCGAATATTGAAAGGGTCGTTCCATGAGTTTTCATTCACATATTTAGCTTCTAATTTATACTACTAATCATATTTAATATACCTAATCAAACTACACAAAAATTTCCAACCAAAATTCACAAAACACCATACTTTATCTAAGGTGTGCAATCTCTTTCTTCCTAAATTTCTTCTTCTCAAGACTTCTTCTTGCTCTAACTTAAATTCAAGAGTGAAGAGGATGTCTTAATGTGCCTTGGGGTGAAATTTGAGCTCGAGTGGCGAAGAGAGGAGAGAGAATTGGAGAGAAAATGGAGAAAATCTAATTCTAAAGGGGTGGCCAAATTTTGAAGGAGAAAGAGGAGATTTTTACAGAATTTTTGGGAGAGAAGTAGAGGATTCTAGACCACTTCTAGCTGCCTAAAAATCTCCCAATCCAATGGCCCAAATTCTTCTTCTAACTATTTGATCTAATGGCTAAACTTTATGCCACTTGTCACACTCTTAAGGGTTTTTACACCTCTCCACCATGTTTTGGATTTACAACAGATTTTTCGATATTTTTGGTGGACAAAAATGCCCTTGGCTGAATTTATTAAGCCTATTTTACCCCCTAATTGATTTTATTTCAGTTTTCATCATTTTTCAGCTGTTTTTCTGAAAATAATGTTCCCTATGTCAAAATACCATGAAATTTTTCCCCATATTCACTTACTTATGAAGTAGCTTATGGTTAAAATTTCAAGTCATTCTGACATCATTTTGATATATTTATAGCTTTGACAGAAAATTAGCCAGTCAAAAATCATAAAATTTTGGAATTGCCAGAAAAATTATTTTCAAATTCATGGGATGACTTTATGATATGATGGGATATCACATGGAAAAAACATGAAGATCATGCAGCAGAAAAATGAAAAATATAGATCATTCATGCCACGCAATATACGACATAGAATAGAAACACGCAATTTTAGGGTTTTTAAACTTACAAGTTTGGATGCTCTTCAAAACTTGAATTTTGCAATGGAAAATATATAAGATGAACTTATATACTTTAGATCTGGAACACCAATGCCAAGGAGTTGCCTTTACGCTACTCCTCTCTATTCTCACACACACATTTGCAAAGATGGCTTAAAACCAAGAGTGCTAGCTCTATGTTTGATTATTTGGCAATGGGAATGGATTGAAGCCACAATATCTGATCTTGATCTTTTTTTAGGTTGCTATTGCTGCCAAGAATAATAGAGAACAAGAAAAAATTCTTTCCCCTTGTGTATTTTGGCCAAGAGAGAGAGAGAGCAAAAAAACGGCTAGGTTTTTTCTTCCTTTTAATTCATTAATATATATCACTTGTTTAGGTCAAGTGTGAATGCTGAAATATACTATCTTTAGGTAGTAAATTTAGCCTCCATCACTGTTAATTAAGTGACATATATTAATTCAAATTCCTTTAAATTTTAAATTCAAATTAATTTAAAATAAACATAAGACATTTAATCAAAACAAATCACTTATTTCGGATATACATGTGCCGAAATTCACTATGATTTTATCTTTGAATTTCAACCACTCTCTCTCCTATTTAAGTATTTTATTTTGATTCAAATTTTATTAGGATTTAATACTCAATTAACTTAATTAATCCAAGATAATTAATTAATTAAAATTAAATCTACATAGGCCGAAATTCCCTCACTCATAGACCAAGGTCCATTTAGTAATTTTAATACCCATTACATACATTAATTTAACTTTAAATAAAATTCCAAATTAATGCCCAATATTCTATTTAAATATTTTAAGCCCAATGCTTTGTTTGCAATCCTATAGGTCCATTTAATATTGGCAATGAATTAATTCAAAGGCTATATATATTCTCTAGCAAGATATTATAGCATTCCAAACTAAATGAAAATGCAAATGGCATTTAGTGACCTAATGCAATTTTGCATAGTCCCTTACCCTTAAATATGAGAATTAATATAAGGCATGGAACTAGTCATCCTTATATATACTAATTCTTTTCTTGATATTCCAGTGACACTGAACTCTCAGATAAATAATGATTACTCATTATTTCATCTTAGTATGGCCATACACTTCGTAGTTCACTGATCAAGTGGCCGATGATATTTTCTCTCTCATTGAGAGGGGTAATCCATTTACTTCTCTCATACTCTCTAACATGAATTAGTGCATACCTAAGCATACCCATACTTGTCACCCTGTTATGAGTACATTAGTTGTATGTCAAAGTACACAGTAATTCATAAAGAGTTTCATAGAGATTTTAGGTCTAAGAACTCCGATGCAAAACTTGCACATGAGAAATACTTATGACTAGTACCATGTAGTGTTCTCATGAACGGATCGAATCCAGATACCATGTTCTAAACATGTATCGATGATCTCTGATTGACACTCTTGTCCTTATGATCCATAAGACAAAACTCATCTTTTAAGAGAGAGCATACTAGTCTTAATTCATTGTTATTCCCATAACAATGATTGACGAGGGATATTTAGAATGAAGTCTCTATTGTTTTAAGGTCTTACAACCATGTGCCTCACACATGATAACTTAAACTGAAACAACATTCTTGGATAGTTCTATCAATTGATATGCACAGGAATACAATAGATAAAACAAATGCCTCATTTATTAATTTAAGTGTTTTATAACAATGCATTGGGGCTAGAGCTTACGCTAACATGATATTCCTAACATGTCTATGTCATTTGAACAATTTTTGAAGATCGTTAGACCCCTCTAAGACCCGATCAAAGTTGTAGTCAAACTTTTCTACGGTATCAGGTAAAACTTCTTTGTTTGTTTTAAAGGCCTAATTAAGCTCAATTTTACTTCAAATTATACCATTAGACTCTATTTAACACTCATTTTCATATTATGGTATCAGCTTAAGCTATTCATTGGGTCACCCATCCTAGGATTACCCCAGCCTGAGCACGTTTAACCTTTATGCATCCTATGTTTTACCATGTTATCTTATTCCGATTTCTTCAAAAATTATTCTAGGATTATTTTTGATGTCCTAAAATCTACTATGCATGACAAATGAAATTTTTGGGATGTTACAATTCTCTCCCACTAATAAAAAATTCGTCCTCGAAATTTACCTGAAGAGAAGAGTTATGGATATTGCTGCCTCATTGTTTCCTCTGGTTCCCATGTGGCTTCTTCCATATTATGGAGAGTCCATAATACTTTGACCAATGGGATTCATTTATTCTGCAACTGTTTGACTTCTTTGGCTAAGATCCTGACTGGTTCTTCATCATATGATAAATCTGGTCGAAGTTGTAGGTCCTCTGGTGTGATAACATGAGAAGGATCAGATCGGTATTTTCTTAACATGGATACATCGAACACGTCATGAATTCTTTCCAACTTTGATGGAAGTTTCAACCTATAAGCAACCGGTCCAACTAGTTGTATAATTTCATATGGGTTGATAAACCTTGGACTAAGTTTACCCTTTTTACCGAATCGGAGAATCTTCTTCCATGGTGAAACTTTGAGAAATACTTTGTCGCCTACATTGAATTCAATGTCCTTTCTTTTTAAATCTACATATGACTCCTGCCTAAATGCTATAACTTTAAGGTTATTCTTAATCAATTCAACCTTCTCTTCTGTTTTCTTAATCAAATCTAGTCCTTCCAACTTGTTTTCACTCAACTCTATCCAACACAAGGGAGTCCGGCATTTTCTCCCATATAGTGCTTGAAATGGTGCCATCTTGATGCTAGACTGATAACTATTGTTATATGTGAACTCAGCTAGTGGCAAGTATTTTTCCTAATTGTTTCCAAACTCCAAAATACAACATTGGAGCATATCTTCCAATACCTGGATTACTCGCTCAGATTGTCCGTCTGTTTGTAGGTGGAAGGCTATGCTATAATCTAAGTGAGTTCCCAAGGCTTCCTATAGTTTCTTCCAAAATCTATCAGTGAATCGAGGATCCCTATCGAAGATGATGGAAATAGGAATGCCATGTAATCTTACCACTTCATTAATGTAGATCTCCGCTAGTTTAGTTAATGAGAAATTAGCTTTTACTGGGATGAAGTGTGCTGATTTAGTCAATCTATCAACTATAACCCAAATGGAATCATGTTGTTTCCTAGTGAGAGGCAATCCTATTACAAAGTCTATAGTGATATGTTCCCACTTCCACTGAGGTATAATAATCTGTTGTAATAAACTTGAAGGGATATAGTGTTTTGCCTTAACTTGTTGGCATATCAAGCATTTTGTTACGAATTCTGCTATTTCCTTTTTCATACTTGGCCACCAATACGTCATCTTCAAATCTTGATACATTTTATTATAACCCGGATGCATTGAATAACGGCTACTGTGTGCTTCTGTTAGAATATTATTTTTTAGCTCTGTGTTACTATTACACATATTCTCCCTTTATAATATAAGCAATTGTCTTCCTTAATGGAGAATTCACTATTATTCCTGTCTCTACTTGAGAGATAATAGATGATAAACAATCATCCTACCTTTGTGTGTCCTTTATCTGTTGTATCCAGTTAGGCTTAAGTTGCATCTCAACTACCAATGCCCCATCTATTGTTGTAGATAGCCTAACACACATAGCTTTTAACGCCACTAAAGACTTCTTGCTGAGTGCAACTGCTATAACGTTTGCCTTGCCAGGATGATAGTCAATTACACAATCATAGTCCTTAATGATTTCTAGCCACCGTCTTTGTCTCAAATCAAGCTCTTTTTGAGTGGGTAAGTACTTTAAACTCTTATGGTCTGTGTAAATATAACATTTTTCACCATATAGATACTGCCTCCAGATCTTTAGTGCAAATACTATAGATGCTAGCTTGAGATCATGGATGGGATAATTCTTTTCATATGTGTTAAGTTGTCTAGAACCAAAAGCTACAACCTTGCCTTCTTGCATAAGTACACATCCCATCCCATTTCGTGAAGCATCACTATAAATGATGTAAGGCTTACTCGAGGTAGGCTATGTAAGAATAGGAGCTTCGGTCAACATGCTTTTCAACTTCTCAAAACTTTCTTGGCATTTATCGGTCCACTCAAATCTAACATTCTTCTGCAGTAGCTTTATGAGTGGAGGGGCAATCATGGAGAATCGCTTAACAAACCTTCTATAATAGCTGGCTAATCCTAGGAAGCTCCTTACTTCTACAACATTCTTTCATGGTTTCCATTCTAAAATAGCTTTGACCTTCTTTGGATCAACCTTGATGCCTTCTGCTGATACCACATGTCCAAGGAAAGTAACTTCAATAAGTCAAAATTCACACTTGCTAAATTTAGCATATAGTTGCTTTTCTCGTAGTGTCTGTAGCACAATTCTCAAGTGCTTATCATGATCTTCGGGAGTCTTTGAGTACACCAAGATGTCATCAATAAAAACCACCACGAACTAATCCAAATATGGATGAAAGATATGGTTCATCAGATCTATAAATGTCGCTGGTGCATTAGTGAAACCGAATGGCATCAGTAGAAATTCATAATGACCATATTGGGTATAAAAAGTTATTTTTGGTACATCTGCTTCTCTTACCCGAAGCTGGTGGTAACCTAATGATAAATGTGAATTTAACTATGTTTTTAATGTATTTTTACTATATTTTTTGGGGTAGTTTTGTGTTAATTTAGTTGTTTTAATAGTTGGTTTCTTCAATTGATGTTTTAATTGGCTAATTAAGCATTTTTGGTGTTTTTAAGATCTAATTGAAAGAAAAAAAGAAAGTTGGAAGGGCTTAAATGAAAGTTTTGGTTTTGGGATAGCATTTTAAATAGAAAGCAATTCACATTTTCTAACAAAAGATTCACACTCCGTATAGTGTAAATCCACTCCGTGGAGTGTCAAAACACTAAGTGGAGTAACAATGTTACTCCACGGAGTGAGAAGAAGAAGAAAAAGGTTTTACTCCACCGATTGTTATTTTACTCCACCGATCAAGAGTTTTTCCAAGGTACGCAAGGATTATCCAAAACTCTTGAAAAATAAGTCTTTTACTTCTATTGGAAGTCTACTGAAAGAGGAAGCAATTGTTGGTTTTGACTCTCCTTTCCAAGATATAAAAACGTGCATTTAGTTCTTAGTTCTTAAGTTTTAATTCTTTAGTTCGGATCAAAAGTACAGAGTTCTTAATTCTTCTCTTTTACAGTGCTTTTGATTTTTAGCATGAGTGGCTAAGTTTTTAATTCCAATTCAAGGGTGAATTGATTTCAATTGTAATTTTGTGAGGCTTTGAACTCAACAGGGATTTCATCAATCTAAATAATTTTTATTTCCTTGTTCTTATTTTTCTATGAATTATTTATATTGATTAACTTGACGCCTTAATTCAATATTAATTTTTCTATTGCTATCCATGAGTTTGTGATCCATAATTGTCATGAATTATTGATTTTAGTAGTAAGGAATTGGCTTATGTGTGTGTGATTTCGGCTTTCCGATTTACATAGCTTGCATAATAGATTCTAGGGAAATAAAAGTGCAAAGTTAATTAAATTGTAGCTATCTCGATCAATTAATTTTTGTCTTAGTCATTCTCATTAATTCTTAATGTTATCATTGAATTGATATGGAACGCTATCGTGCCCAGTTAAATTAATGGTAAGATTTGATTTTAAATGCTTTGTTTGAGTCAATTACATTAGGATAATTATTGCTTTATATGGCTTTTCCACTTAAGTAGACTAAGTTCTTGGATTGAGAAATTAATCTTTAAGTCTATGATCAAAGTTACAATTGGATGAGATTTATACCTTTGAATTGGAAGTTTGGTAAGATTGATTTTCATTTAATTCAATATTTTTGCTTTCTGTTAATTTCTTGTTAATTTACTATTCATTTTAATACAAATATTCAAAACCCCTATTTACTTTATATTTTTGTTTTCAACATTGAGAAATTAATCACATATTTCTCTTGGGATTCGACCTGGTTCCACTATTTCTATAAGTTGGTTAAGGTGAATTAGTATTTATTTTGAAGGGCTTCGACAACCCGTCCATTTGATCTTAATTCAATTTTTGAAAATACTCCTGCATCCTTTAACTGGTCAAAGAGATCATCGATTCTCTGTAGTGGGTATTTATTCTTTATTGTCACCTTATTTAGCTGCCTGTAATCAATGTGATAACTTTGATTTTAATGTTTGTTTTCTGGATAATTTTGTGTGTTTTAGTGTCTCATCTTGCATGCTTTTAGTATTTTTAGTGCTAAATATTTTTCATATGTTTATTTTAGTTATTTTGATAAATTTAAAGTTTTTGGGTGATTAATGGTCTTAAATTGCATTTTATGCAGGAAATTTTGCTAAGGCATGGCTAAGACAAACTATCCCAGTCGTGGCCATTGTAGAAGTTAAAACTCACCGTTTCATCAAAGGTCATGGCTGAGACAAACTGTCCCAGCCATGGCCACTGCAACCTACGAACACATTTTCGATCCAGAAGCTCGCCACGGCTGAGACAAAATAGTCCCAGCCATGCCTAAGGCAACCTACCACTTTGTCTCCTTGTGTCGCAGCTGAGACAAAAGTGTCCCAGCTGTGTCCTCCTAGATAGCTCTATAAAAGCTGTAAAATTTTTTGCTTAAAAGGAGTCTTTTTCTAGGGTTTCGTGTATAGGGTATTTAGGTAGAGAGAAAACACAGTTTTTCAAGAAAATAGAGCTTTTCATACTTAGTGTTATAGTTTTACTTGTAAAAATCACTCTTTTAATATAGTCTTACTTCAAGAACACAAAGATAGTCATAGTTTTAGTTTTTACTTTAAAGATTACAACGTACAATCAAAGTGCAGTTTGGAAAAGAAGTGAAAGAGCTTCATCAACTTCAAATCTTCAGCTTCAAATGGGTTTTATAATTTTCACTCTTACTTTGTTCGTCTTTTACTTTATGGATAGTGAGTAGTCATCTTTGTTGCTTAGGGAAGCTTTGAATCCCCTACTTACAATGTGAATATTGAGCATATTTTGATTTTTACATGAATGAATGGTCTATTTCACTGTTACTTATTTATATTTCATGGTTTTTCAATCTATTAAGTTAATTTTCATACATGGATGAATGATTTTCATCATATATCTTTGAATGTGTATTGAGCCTAGTGGATTGAAGTCTATGAATGATTTTGCTCAGTTTTTCTTTCATGAATGCTGTATTATTTTAGGCGGCTCCAGAATGGGATTCTAAATGTGCAGTAATTGTGATTTTAGGACTAGAGTGTGGAGTGAAATAGATGAGATTTGGGTTGTTTGGATCCAAAATGGGAAAGCAAACCAAAATTAGGATGTTAAACCCGTGCATAGGCTAGTTGTTGGGCTGGCTCCGGAATGGAAAGTTTAGCAACAAGAATAGTTGGCTCCGAAATGGGACACTTGGATTAAGAGGGTTATCCCGAATTTGTTCATGTATACTTTAAGATAAAATTAATTCACAATGGGTATGGGGTAGATGAGTGAACCTGAGAAACGTTTAATTTCTATACATTTTCATATTTATTAATTTTTCTGAATTAAATACATACTTAATTTACTGTTAGTAGAATTTAATTTCTCTTTATTGAATATTTTAGTTTTTAAAGTTTGCATTATACAAATTAAACAACTCATACACAATAATTTCCATAGTTTTCACACACAATTTCCTTGGGTTCGATATTAAGGGTCTTAAATTTATCCCACTTTATTACTTGTCAATCTAGTGCACTTGCTAGGGTCATAACACAATGCATAGACATAGCGACCCATCCTTCTTTTTCACGAACAAGATTGGAGCTTCCCATGATGACACACTAGGTCGAATGAATCCTTTATCTAAAAGCTCTTGCAGTTGTACCTTCAGTTCTTTTAAATCTGTAGGTGCCATCCTATAAGGTGCAATAGATATTGGTGAAGTGCCAGGTAACACATCAATGGTGAACTCTACTTCGCTTTGTGGTGGCAACCCTGGTAAATCATCAGGGAAGACATCCTAAAAATCTCAAACTGTAGGCATGTCACTAACTTTAGGCTTTTCTTCCTTGACCTCAATTACATACACCAAGTAAGTTGAACATCCTTTATCAATATATCGATATGTTGTTGTAGCCGATATGATGTTTGACAGTGGATTAGACCTTTCCCCTTGAACAATAATTTCCTATCCATCTGGGGTCTCCAAGATAACTCGCTCCAAGCAACAATCCAATAATACTTGATATTTATGGAGCCAATCCATCCCCAATATCAGATCAAACTCATGGAAAGGGAGTTCAATCAAGTTGGCAAGGAAGGTAGTTTCTTGTATTTTGATAGGGCAGTCTCGAAATACTTTGTTGACTATCATATTGTGCCCTAAAGGGTTGCTAACTAGTATGTCTTGATCGAATTGTGTATTAGCTAACCCTTTCCCCTCTGATACTCTCGTGCTCGGGTAGGAGTGTGTGGATCCAAGGTCAATTAAAGCATAAATCGAAACATTAAATAAATAAAATTTACTTATTATAACATCTGGGGCATCATACTCCTCTTTGGCACAAA